>CALNHX010002718.1:0-170002 GCA_940337035.1 Agriotes lineatus | reverse complement strand
CACGAAATAAACCACTGGTCATTGCATCAATTAAGTGAAAGGACAGTTAAATTGTGCAATGTGAGTGACATTAAAAGACAATAACTACAAAATTGAAAGGAAAATTTTAATAAATACGATTTTATTGTGAAAGTAATCAGTTTTAAGCATTTTAATTGTAACAGTACTTAATTTGAATCAGTTCAATTGAAATAAATTATTTAGACCAGCTAATTTGTGTCTCCATTTTAATTGTGTTTTAAGCTAATTACAATAAAAATAAAAGAAAAATAATTACACCATTGTGTTAAGTAAATTGTGGAGTACCAGTGAACGTGTGGGCAACGTTTTCCACGATAAAAAGTTGTATCACCAATAGCTAGTTTCCGAACGTGGGTCGTACCCAGCTCAAGCTTACGAGGTTCGACTACAACTAAACGGGGAGTCCAAGTCCAGAGCTGACGACTGCAAGGCATCGTAGGGAGCTGTATCAACAAGGCCAGCATCATCTACGTCGAAGACAGCTACTTCCAGTGAAGATCCAGCTTGGGGCTTCGTCTCGAAAAACGTTCGACCACCTAGAAATTTTAAAGTATCGTAAAAACGTCATTGATAGCTTGAGGAGCCGGAAATTTATATACCAGCGAGACGTTACCATTTCGAGTAACCAACAGGCATATCCTAGTCTCCAGAAAAATTATTTACCCAATAAATAACAAAATTAGAATTGTGAGGTTAGTGGAGCGGATAACATCTGAATTCACCCAAGCCGCGTCATGAAACAAGAGCACTGAAAACAAAGGAGAGATTAGCCCGCGAAATTACCATAAATTAAATAAATACCTGATAATTTGGTTATAGATTTGCTTTTGAATTCACTTGTAATAATCACACAGAAACGAACCGCACGTTGAATCATTTTGTTGATGGATTAAATTTGACAGCGCAGTAAGAGTTTGCGCGTTGCTACTTCTAAATTTCATAGCCCAGTGGCGTATCACGGGGATTTTTATTTTGTACAAACAGGCGAACCCAACCAGAATCGAGTCCATGCCTATCGAAAAAAAATGAGCTAGCCATAATTTATTGTACTTGCAGATGTGCGCAATACTTAAAAAGGCAAAACACAAATTCAATGAACCCATTGATACGGTTTATTATTTATTTTAATCAGTAAGAATTGGATTTTAAAATAAAAATATGTGTAGGGTGTGTATTTATTTATTAAATTATAAATCATAATTAATACAATAAGTTAACATAATAATCCTTTACAATATATATAAAGGAAAGTCACAACCCTGCCTAATCAACGCAGGGTGGCAGGTTGAGTTTGTTACGTAGGGTAGTGTTAAGAAGAGATTTTTTGAAATTCGACCCCTAAGGGGGTGAGAAGGGGTAAAATGTGTTTTCACGAGTTCTTCAATATCTCTTAGACCCGATGAGATAGCGACTTGGTGTTCAAATACCTAGAAACGTATTTCAGGATTTTGTGCTAATCAATCTGTCAAATGTAACGGCAACCAAATAAACAGAAAACTAATTTGTTGATGCTTCGAGATGATTTAGTAATTTCAAGGCACCGCTGATTTGTGTAAAGATGGTATTTTATTTCTTTAAATTTTCGGTTTTCTGAAATGTAAAATGACAAATTCTGGCTTAAATGGATACAGATTTTTTTTCTCTAGAAAAAACTTCAATTCTAGTTTGCTCTAAAATAATTAGGGAAGCAAATATTTTCATATGAAGAAATTAGCATTCCAAACAGAACAAGCATATCTTACTAATGATCGTAGTAGGACTCGATACAATAGTAGTGTGCATTCAGTTTTCACGAAACTCTTTCGATTAATTAGCGGAAAGAGCTGAGCAAGCCTCGCGAAAGCTTGGTTAAGTTTGTTGTTAATATGTGTACTCTAAGTCAGCCGGGTATCCAAAAGCAGGCTTAGATATTTAACGCTTTGATTTTTATCTGCCCATGGTAATTTCCTGGTACATATATAGATTTCTGGTATACGTTTAATGTGTCTAAGAGTAAAAATCTTATTAACGCACTTAGATGAATTGATAGTTATAGCCCATTTTGTAAACCAACTAGAAGTTATATCTAATGATTGTTGGAGTTGTATACCGGTTACTGTTATGTCATCATTTTGTACTATAATTGCAGTATTATCTGCAAAAGTTGCAATTTTACGGATGCCGTGGTGTGGTATGTCATGGATATATATGTTGAACAGCGTGGGAATGAGTATACTACCCTGCCGGACTCCAGCAAGAACTCCTTTACACATACACATGTTTATTCATTTTAGTTCATTACTTTCAACACTTTGTAAGGTCTATATCTTACCATAGACGACAGTGAATTATTCAGTCTTACGGCAAATGTTCGATTGCCCAAGAAAGAGAATAACCTAGACTTTATATAGTTGGGAATATCCAAATGCAGCAGTTTGTATTTTAACCCATCCATCCATACTTTATCAAATGCCTTGGTAATATCTAACAAGATTATAGCTGTAAATTGTTTATTCTCGAACCCGCGTTCTATAATTTCGAAGATCCGTTGAAGCTGGTGTGCAGTTGAATGCCCCCTGCGAAAACCAAATTGTGTAGGAAGAATAATATTATTGTCCTCTAACAAAATGTGTAGTCGATGATTAATAAATTTCTCGAATAAATTTGATAAGGTAGAGAGTAAGCTGATGGGTCGATAATTGTTGCAATCTTTCCCTTGCTTAGGGAACAACAGTCTATGAGCATGTTTCAACTTTTCGGGAAAGTGACCAATTCGCAGACAGGCATTGTAAAGGGTGACAAGATACGCTTCAGCTTTTTTTTGTAGAAAGACGTTTCAATAATATACGTATGCTTGTACCAACAGGGAAAGCAATGAACCAGTGTGTAAATAAGCACATCCACATAATTATAATAAGCAGAAAAAACACCTTACAGTATCTGAGCAATACCGATTTTCTTTAACTGTCATTTTACATGTATTTTGACGTTTGTCTCACGAATCAGCAGATCGTTGATTTCAAATAAACATTTAGTAGTTACAGAAGTCCATTGCAAAAATCAGCAGAACGCCGCAGGCTGACTTCTAGAATATACTTGGTTTACTGCTACTGCATGGCCGGCTGCAATAACTTGAGAGCTACAATATGGTGGTTTTTTTTCAAGAAATTATCAATTTATTTTCAATTTAGGACTTTTGTGCACATCTACACGGTGACGGCTTTCATTTAAAAAAAGAATTATCGAAATCGGCCCGGTGAAAGTCTCAAAATAGATGTCGAAAGAAAACGCTTCACGTTTTAAATACGTTTATAGATAGCTCGTTATAGAATTGCCACTTCAATGTGTTAAAAGCCATAACCTTTCTTTGCCATTTCTTTCTACTAAGGTGGTCTACACTAATTTGCTAAAAATGTAATTAGCTATTCAGACGAAAAGATTTGCCCTTTCAAAACACATAACGGTAACATACGAAAAACATTGTCTTCTCTAAATTCTAAGACTATGCGCTTCTCAAAGTCCACACTTAAGATTTACATTAGAAAACTATAAGTAACAGTTTGTCAATTCCTTATGGTAGGGTACTGCATATTACATAATACAAGGCTGAACGCATGTAATGGCTCTGCATGAACTGGGCATTTTCTTATTCCTTAGTCCTCTGGTATGTTGTTTACCTGCAAACGATCCATGAACTGGGCACTATATTTTCTAATTACCCGACATGAACTTTTGGGCATTTCTCATTAACTGGCAACTTTTGCAGTTAGTAATATCAGCAAAGGTGTTTTGTTATTAGAAGGCGGAAAGTTTTTCAATGTTAACGAAGCCGTTACAACTAAAGATCTAGAAAGAAGACATCGTGGCGGCATAAATTAAAAAAAAGCTAACATTAATCAGTATAGTGAAACAGGTTGATTAAATTATGTTAAATGTCTTGGTTATTTTTACAAACCATAAATAATACATATTATATTGTAATTACCAATTAATAATTAGGTTTATGTAGTTTTACAGTGCTTTAACGAATATTGAAATGCAGTCTCTGTACCTGTAAAGATATATTTTGTTTACATAGTAAACAACGTATGACTTAATCATGATTTTATTTGAAGTGTCGTAAACAAAGTGTCTAATCCGAAGTTCAGTACCCAATTAAGGCCCAAGTAAGCGGTGCCCAATTCGAGGTCGGCCCATGTTATGTGGGTGGAAACCCTTCAAAGCTGCCAGTGTTAGCACTTCTAAATTAATAAGCATTTATGCAGCAAAAAAACGAAAGTGCGATTTTATCTTAAATTAGATTCAACTCTGTGTGATTAATTTGTTAAAAGAAACGTGAATAGTTCGAATTTCAGATAAATAAATCACCCATAAAATATAATTTAATCTTTGGTATTATAAAAAAATCTTATATTTATCAGTTCATATTTTCAATTCCAAAGGCAGCTATAACATTTCTATTTTATTATGTTCTACATACAATCTCTTGAAGTGTTCTGCTAGCGTCTTCTTCCGTAGAATCGCAGATACCTACAGCGTTGTTTACCATATGACAAGATCTCATGAGAACGACATCGGGAAGCAGTCAAGGGTTATGAAAATAAGGACACTGTCAAAACCTAACCCAAACTTGATGTAAACATGGACTGGGAGTAGCCCCAGCTGTTCAAATTAGGATTTTCAATACAATCTGTGTGATAATATTGGAAATCTGCAATTTCCAGGTGAAATTAGGATGGTTGCAGCTTAGTTCAAATATGCAAATACTGCTTTGCCAATATGTTCGAGATTAGTTAAAATATTTTGTTGATGTGAAAATAAATGTAGGTAAGACAGGTTACATTACTTTTGTGGCATTTTGCAGCTTAGATAGTTTGTCACAGCTTGTTTAAAACTGCTACAAATGTTCAGCGTATTCAATTATATTATAGAGTTTTTTAAGACTAATTAAACATTAACCTAGAATCCGATAATAAGATTCTTTATTGGTAGATGAGAAAAATTCTACAAATTGCAGGAATCTTCAGTTTTTTTCTAGCTCTCCATTTTTGAGGTAAACAGTACTTTGTAGGATAATTACCATCTCACTCATAAGATTATTTATTAATTTAGTGTTTGCATAGGTAGCTTATTATTTTGACTTTAGGCTTGATTATCAATTTTTCTTACCTTAGGTTTTAGAACTAGTCAGTCTTTGGTTGACTGCAATGATTGTTATATGAAATATATAGTTTTTTTAGTTTAGTTTAGTGGAAGATATAATAAATACTTTACATAATACTTTCGGATAACAAAATAACTAAATCTGAAATATGCCAAGTGCCAAGTATAATAGAGGATAGGGAATTTAGGGTATTTAAAAATATTAAACGTACATTACAGCCCAAATTTAATTTGAAGAATCTAGGTGTACGTGTACAAGACTATATTAAAGAATTAGTTGCATAAGGCAGGTTCGATTGCACGAGTCCTATGAAACGAGTTTTTTTATACTATTTTTTTATTTTTTTGTCTTTTATGCACCTTTTAAATTAAAATCATAGCTTCAAAATTTTTGGAAATTTTTCGGTAGTTGATAACACTGCGATGACAAATGCCAATACAATTTTAAATTTCAGGCTGTTGTCACATTTCTTTTACACATTTTTATTAAATTTAATTAAACACAAGCATACGGCGCGCTACGCGCACGTGAAATAGGATACGCGAAAGATCACGCTCCGAGCCGAGCGCTCAGATAAGAAAAACAAAACCTAAACAAATATAAACATCTGTGAAGCCGGAACGTGAGATTTTATTTTGTGCCACGGACACACGGACACACATTAAGGAAAATTATATTATAGAAGATGATGGCGTGTAGAACATTTTTCATATTAGAAACTGCTGAAAATACAGTCAGCCATTTATATCCAAAATTTTGACATTTCAAAGCTACCGTAATTGAAAAAGTAAATTATATTTGGCTCTTAAAGCACTCAAATAAGCTATAAACGCACTCCTTTCGGTGAGAGAGGTTTTGTGTTATAGTGACACCTATATAGCCATATAGAACCACAAGAAATGGGTATTTCTTAAACGGATTACTATATATTTTAGTTATAACTTTATAGTATTGTTATCTGTATAAAATGTTTATGTTACAAAAGATTTTTTTAGTGCTTTATTAAACTACTGTTTTTGCTGTGAGTAAATCCTGAAATGTAACAACTACCTAAGTTGCTTTTCTCAAAAGTAAAAAAACTGTATTGGACTTTGAACGGTGAATTTAGTGGATTTTTAAAAAAGCATAGGTCTGTAATAATTACACTACTATTTTCGTTTAAAAAACTATTGTAACGCAAAGATGGATTTGATGCTGATGACAGAAAAAATCTCTCGATGCTTACACTCCTTGAGGCGCAAGCCAGAGTTAAATTATATACTGACTCACCCAGTGTAATGCTGTGACCGCTAAAAGGACGTACGTCTTCCCATGATTCATTGATTTATAGTTACATAACCTCACTATGGGAGAAAACGTCGAAAACAGATAAATGTTGAACTCATATTTAAAGCAAATGAAAACAAGAATTACATTACTTTTCGTGCATGGTAGAGTTCTTATTTTGATACTTTTGAAGGCATATTATAAAAAGCTTGGTGAATAACATATTTTATCTACGACCACTACTAAAAGTAGGCCTTTTAGGGCTAGCTTGTTTCACTAAAAGTGACGTTTTATAGTTTACCGTGGTTAAAGAAATCACCTATTTACATTTAGCTCTAGTGCTAAAAGTGAAGTGAGGTTATAAAACTACAATTTCGAACTGGAAGTGAAGTTGTAAAGTTATTCTAGTTGCTTCTTGCGTTACAGGTAAAGTGTTTTTGAAATAATTAAAGCATTATGTAATGAATACACTCAGATGTGGAATATTAATAATTACATTTCGTAACTGACCTTGACAGCACTGGCTTCGCAAACATTCGCCCGCGCATGGTCTGCTATTTATTATGACATAAATTAGACTTGTCGTAAATGCAAACACATGTTAAATCGATATTTATGGATTAATAACGGTAAAATTAGGGTCGTAGATAGAATATTGTATGCAACGCGTGCTAAAAGTCGTTTATGCACGAGACATGTTATGAAACTCAGCCTTCGGCTTCGTTTCATAATTTTCATGTCTCGTGCAAAAACGTCGACTTTTAGCACTTGCTGCATAAATAGCTATTTTCTATCACCACCACTAAAAGTAGGCCTTTTAGCGCTAGTTTTTTCACTAAAAGTGACGTTTTATAACTTAGCGTGTTTAAAATGAGATCAGCTATTTTTAAATAATTAAAGCGTTATGTAACGAATAAAGTCAGATTTTTAGTATTAAAATTACCTTTGATAATTGACTTTGACAGTACTGGCTCCACAAACATTCACTCGTCAAGGCCATCTCTTTATTATGACATAAATTATAACTGTCATAAATACAAACCTTTGTTAAATCGACATTTATGGATTAATAACAGAAAATTTAAGGTCGCAGAAAAAATATTGTTTGCAAACTCGTGCTAAAAGTGTTATTGCACTCGACATGTTATGAAACTCAGCATTCGGCTTTGTTTCATAATTTTTATGCCTTGTGCATAAACATCAACTTTTAGCACTTGTTGCATAAATAGCTATTATTCTTAACACTTAGTTCCGCAAAAACCGAAGTTTCTGACTGTGAAAGTAAAAAGCCGTAAAAATGTCTTTGCAGAAGATATCGTGAAAAAACATGTGTAAATTCCAAGAAGCATTTATATGCTTATGTAATATTAGACTCGGAAGGAAAAGAAAATAAATTTATCTCAGGGTATGAGTAATAAAATTAGCAGGATATAATTTTCACCACTATTGCGGAAATAGCTACATTACTATACAATAACTGTCTGGTTCACAATAAGTAATTTAAATCAGTATGACGGAAATTGTCGAATTTATAATAATAATAACTTCAAAGTTAAATATTATAAGCGAACCTTAATTATTTGTTATACAATATTGCAGTGTGGGTTTCGAATTTTACTTCTGCATGTCGAAGTATTGCTTTTGACCCCGATCATTTTTAGAAATTTATTATAATTCTTCCTAACCGCTCAATCAATTTCGACCAACTCAAAATTGTATGAAAGGTCTTATAAAGCTACACAGCCTTTGTGAAGACAGTAATCGATTTGGAGTTAAATTAATAAAGAACGAGTATGTCATTACAGTTGGATTTAAACATGAAAACTCAAGAACAATATAACCTACCACTATTTGGCACCATTTTGTGTGGAATATTAATTGAACGAATTAAAAGCTTTTGGGAGATATTTGCGTTATCAGATGTTACAGCGCGAAATTGTTTTTACGACAGGTTATCAGTTTGTCACATCACGAAACGACTTTACGACAAGACGTCAGCTTGTTACAGGCTGAACTCGTCGTTACGACACTGACACGACACAAAATCTGGAAATTCTCGGATTGATTGCCCCAATCCCGTTACGATGGGCTGTAACAAAAGTTGCCGGGTCACTCAGTGTAGAAGAGGGGAGTTCTTTACGACCTGAAATCAAGATGTTATATGCCAGACGACACCACTTTGCTAAATCGAAAAAAAAAACACAGTCGGGCTCACTGAGAAAGTCGAAACTGCTGAACCCCTAAATCCAAACTCCAAATACTGTTACTTCGCTTCGTTGCCCATGGGAGACATTCCACAGCTCCAGAAAATTTCACCTACCTTTGGTGATCTCCTCGCAAATGCCTGGACACTGTACTAGAAGTAAACAAAAATGCAGTGCCTCATATATGGGTATAGAAACACACAAAAAAATCTGAACAATGAGATAGGTCGACTTACGCAGCGTGCGCCAAAAACTCCCACGCAAGACGTACTTTCCGAAGGAAACTAAAGACTGGGTTCCTCTATGAACTGTTCTTGTAATGATTCCTAGGGATTGACTTGGAACCACATGGTTTAGTACAGAAAGGGGTCTGCGATGCGCAACAGGTGGCGGTGCTTGTAGCGATTGCCTCTGACTTCGCCCGCGAAAACAGCTAAATTCAAAAATGGTTCTTACACAGTAATAAACGTGCAGCGGTCAGCTAACTATGCTATCATATTGATATAGTATCCACATTCGTGGATTTTCGAATCTAAGGTCGCGAGTTCATTTGTCGGTATCAGCAACCTTTTTAATTGTCGAAAGAAGCGCATTCAAATTCCTATCCCTTCTTATCTTTAAATCTGAAATGCTACACTATCGGCGCTGTCTGGCTCATTCGTACTCTCCACTAAGGGTAATGATAGATTCCTTATTCAATTTTAAACCTATTCTATTAGTTCCTCTCTACTTTCTAAATTCTATTTGGCCCAAATCCGTGACACATATGGCTCAATAATATATACATAGTATGATAATACCCATACCATATTCGGAGCACCATTTTTACAGATTGCGAAGACTGAATGCGTCTTATGGAGCGGGCTTCCCAAATAGCGCATGGCAAAAACCGCTCCATGCCAACACTGTATTGCCGAATCATAGATTAGGAGCCTGCACCGTCTCATAGTTTTTATTTAAGATGTACAATAATTATCTATGGCTTGCTTTCTATTCTTCTTCTAATGGTGCCTTATCCGATCCGGACATTGGCGATCAGCATGGCTATTCTTACTTTGTTGGTGGTTAGTCTCTACAGTTCTATTGACGTGAAACCGTACCAGTCTCTGAGGTTCTTCATCCAGGAATGCCGTTTCTTCCTGGGCCTCTCTTTGCTTCTAATTTACCCTGTAGTATGAGTTGTAAGATGCGGTATTTATAATTTCGCATCACATGTCCAAGATATTCGAGTTTGCAAATCTTTACCGTGTTCAATATTTCTCGTTCTTTGCCCAGTTTCCTCAGCACTTCCTCGTTTGTTTCGTGGGCGGTGTACGGTATTTTCAGTATTCGTCTGCATATACACATCTCGAAAGCATTTAACTTATCCGTGTTTTGTTTATTTATTGTCCAGGCTTCCGCACCATTAAGGAGAACAGAGAACACATAACATTTTGCCATCTTTATTTTCAGTTTTAGACTGAGGTCTTTCGCTAAAAAGAATCTTTCCAGTTTTGCAAAAGCGGCCCTTGCTTTTTCTATGCGGCATCGTACTTCGCCCCGGTAATCCCAGCTGTCATACACGGTGGTTCCCAAGTATTGATAAGTTTTCACTGGTTGTACCACTTGCCCATTTATATATAATATTCCTTGTTGAGGATTTTCTGATTTTGCTTGCTATAACACTGTTTTATATATTGTTATACTGCTCGCTCTTTTTCTATTCGTCTTATAATTAAATTACTCTATCTCTCTGCGTTAGGTCGCTACACGCAAATTAACATTACCACTAATTTGCTATTATCAATTATTTCAAGTCGTATTAAACATTTAGTTGTAAGCACTCTGTGTGCCGTTATTTAACTATTGGAAATCAACAAGTGTGGTATGTCTAACTCATAGAACCTTCAATATTTCAAGATGGTTTCCCGGGGTCGAAAGTTCGTAAACAAGCTTCGAATTTTAATTAAATCATTGATGTCCACCGAATAAATGCTGTTGCAATGCTACAATAATCGAACGTAAGCATTCCGCGTCATAAAACAGACTTCTGCCGACGCCACGACCGAAAGTGGCGCTCAAAGGGACCATGCACAAACACAAACTAACACTTTTAGGTGGAAAATCTTACCTTTTAATGGCTTCTGCGATTAATTTAGGGCTACCTGTCCCGAGCTGGACCTCCCACGATGCTCTGAACAAGCCGTTGTTACCGACTTGCACTCACCTTATGATCGGCTGCCACTCTCGAAGACCTTTTGAATCTGGGGGCCTTAATGTGGGGCTCCGCTGCACGTACGCTGCTTGCTTATACACTTGTACACAAATATATAAAAGTGGCTGGCCCTCCATAGAATAACATCCAAATACCATGGCTTCCACTGGATCAAATCGACGCCTCATATTTATCTGTGCGGAAGCTCAATTCAAAGAAAAACTTCCACAAATAACCCAGGACACAATCTCTCAATAAAACACCACTATTCGTTAACTTGGGTTTTTAATAGCACCTAACTAACTTTGGGGACCTTGGTAAAACACAACCAAACCTCTTGAAGAAACCACCCCAGTTGCTTTGTTTCAGTTTATGTTTTTTTGCATGAAATGCGAAGCCTGCTCTGATTTTAATTTGTCTTTAAACCAAGATAAAGCTACTCTAAAACTTCATACTATTAATTACTTTCATGGTCTATGCTATTTTATAACAAATCCGAAATTTTAAATTATTACATTTACTGGGCATTCTTATAATAAATATATGTTTCGTTGGTTAAGTTTTAAATTACTAATAATTATTATTTGAAATATAGGGCTACTAAAATGTATGCATAGCAATATATTACGCTTACGTTCCTTAAGGCAACTTGCAACTTGTTGATTTGCCGACGTGACTCAAAATATTATTAACCAACTTGTTTAGATCTGCAAATAAAATACTTGGAATTAATTGTATTCAGTTATTAGTGCAGAGTCTGGTTAAGAACGCTATTCGAGACTGGAGCTTTAATTCTTCCTTGAATATACCAACAATTATAGAAGTGCACAGAAGGGCATCAAATTTGATTGTCCATTAATTTCAAATTCTATTGTGACAGACACATTGTCTGCATTACAGATGCAACCTGATTACATACATTTCAGCCGGGTAAAGGCGATAAGCGCTTCCATTAAAGAAAATAATCTTAGAGCAGTGCAGGCGAAAACATTTACTTCTCAAAACCTCTCAAAATGCAGGCGTCACGGTCATGCAATTGCAAATGCATTCTGCACAGTGCTGCTAAATAATGGATTCGTTCAATATGCGAATGTATTCGGTACAATTGACAATGAAAGAACTACGAAGTTGCTTTGGCTTTATATACGCAGTATTTTTAACGACTAGAATATTATATTCTTCCCCAACTTACTACAATAAAAATGGTTCCAAGATGATATATTAATACATTGATAAATACACTACACTGTTTATATTTACTATGTTGAAAAGTAATTAAGGAAACAACAATATGTTTTATAATTTTGTTGTCACTAAGAATATATGTACTGCAATTATATGCTCTTTGTTTATTTTATTTAATTAATTAAATGTTGATTAGAGCCACCATGCAAAATTTCGTTTGCAATATAACATTTTAGGAAGAGTAAAAGTGAGTTGTATTTACTTGACTTGTCAAAATAAATGGTTACATGCCCTTTATTATATTCGATTTACCTGCAAACATTGATAAATAAACGCTAGCTCCTTCGTAAAGCAATCGCTCCTCTCAGTTGGGTTCCTGGTTGAATGTGTAATTTTTCAAATTATTTGAGTACGGATCTGTTTTCCGTCTTAGCTCTAATGCGCATACGCAAATATTCGAAATTAGGTCAAATGCTACACCAAAATGGATCCCGCTGGCAAGTTAGCGGTCAGTGACTTGAAAACAAAGTGAAATTTATCAAAGTTTCTACGGTAATTATTTGAATACGGGTGTTTTGGCGGCATTAATTGTATTTTGTTATTCCAGCACTTGATTGTCGATCCCGTCGAAGAGACGCGGGCAAATTATCAATTGTTTTTCGAAGCGTCGCTTGGGTTCAAACCTTGCCTAACCTCAAATTATTGACTCGGCCTATATTGCGAGCTGCACTTGCTTTACCGCCACGTAAAATGCTTGGATTGTGTTAAGTATTGGTTCATTTTACATACACATAAGTTTTACGTGCCTAAGATAGCCAAAAACGGTACCTGTTCTCTACCGAACTTGAATCGGGAACTTGTAGGAGACGCTGATACAATTCTTGGGCTGTTATGGGGCTGATCCTGATGAAACTCCTGGGACACGTACTTACAAGGCTGATCTATGCTTTCGTAACTTTCCCTCTGGGCTGTGTTGACTCGCTTGGCTCCACGCAGAGCTCGGAACTTGGGCTCCATCGGCTGCTAGGTTATCGTAACGGAGCTTCGAAGAACTTTTTACTTTTTTGTGGCGGAAATCTCAGAAAATACTACAACACCACCTTGGACATGCACTCAGTAACACTGTATACTTTTTATGCTGATAACTGTTTATTTATTATGTGAAAAATTCGTTTAAAGTGGAGCACATTTCAACACAATAATTCTTACAATTTATTCTTTTGTTCTCCTTAAAAATTGCAATTGCAAGTGAAATATTAATAAAAAACGGATATTGACCAAGTTTAAATTGATTACTTTTAACACTAAATTTGCTTAAAACTAACACTATTTACAAAATTCTTATCCTTAATATAATTGTTTACATTGATAACTAATTAACCATGCCTTTACGCCACTGCACGTTTGTATTAATTGCTTTTAATGGTTCACACGCGTCACTGCACTGATTATTTAAGTTAGAGTACTTCCTGAACCAAGGCTTCCTTCTAATTCACCTGTCCACTTTTACACACGATTTTTGGTCCATCTGTTGTCTGCTTTTCTACGTTTTTACCCTGTCTTGCTGATTCTTACAATTTCCGTTGTATGCCTTAATACCTACCTTCTTAGCTGCTCGTTGCAACGTTCATTGGTTTATCTAGCTTCTTATACCTTTCTTTTAAAACCCTGACAAAATTTCACTGTCTAACTTTACTTGAATTCTACGCTTCATTTCATTGCCTTTGCAATCCTTTTTGTAATTAATAATCTCTTTTAGTTCGGCTATTAACTTTGCACAAACCTCTTATTTTAAATTGGTCTTACAGTCAACTTAGATCCCTGTGAGAATTGAGCTTTGCTTATTGCGTTCTTTATTTAAATATTCTGCTATTACTGGCATCTCTTTATAAATGCATTCATCCTGTTAAATTCAAGTTTTAGCCTTGCAGTTATATAAAATACCTTACCCTGGGCTTTAGTGAAGTGTCTATTAATTTGACAATGCTATCAGCGTTCAGCTGTAGGGCCTCAGACCATTGCAGTACATCAATGGCGGTTATTTCTTTAGAACTGCAGCGCTACAACTTCATTAAATTACCATATTCAGATTTTGCGCATGCAGATCAATATTAAACATTAGTTTAAGATCATTTGCTGTTGACGCCCTAAACTATAATTACTCCAGCTTGCATAAATGTCCTCTCAACAATAGCTCACTGCCTACAATTAGCTATATTCTGTATACCCTATTGTACAATGTAATTTCTAAATAGCCAACCAGAAAAGGCTTAGCTAACATCTTCCTCAGTTTATAACTTAAGGGGAGCCCAAGAATTTACCTAGACTGGCACTACGCTGAAAATTGTCACTCTAAAAAGGCAACTTGTTTACAAAAATTAACATGAAATCGCATTATTTTCTACTACGAATTTATGTTTACAATGACTAGATCACATAACTCACAGCTATTTTTAACGACGCTTTTATGGTAGCAATCTACTACACATATGTTCAAGCGCAATGAGCGCGTAACACAAAGCTTGTACATACGCATTTCGATGAGCAAAAGAATTACCCCGCCTTTGATCCGCTAGTAGTGGCAGGTTGAAAATAACTTATTTGACCTGAGCCACCCACCTGATGTGATGGCGATCAAATACCAGTTGCGTAATACCTAGACTTAGGTTCCCATAGTTCTCCATGGCGATGCCTCAATAACGCGATCGCTTTCTATGTTGGCGTCTTGGCTCCAAATCGTCAAACAGCAATTTGTACAGGACCTCGGCACCACTGTGTAGCTAACCAGCTACTATTTCAACGCTTCGCTTGTACTTTCCCAAAGAATGCCAGAACGTCGCCTTCAACTGGCGCTGGTCCATACTCTATAAAACTCGGTCGCGTGGTGTGGACTTGCACCCCCCCCCCCCCCCCGAGCGAGAATTATGAGTACTTTTACTATGCGCAAATAAACTGAAGTTCCTGTTTCGATTTCTTGTGATTGCTTTCAATTGGTTATTTAATTAACATCAAAGTTGTATTCTTTTCCTTTTAAATTCTGAAAGTAAAGATTATTATGCCAAATACTTTAAGGTATATACCACAAGTTTATTAAAGAAGTTCGTCAGTTTTGACAGACTGACAGAAAACCTCACCTGCTAACCTCGAATTTGACATAGAGTTACAGTGCCACCAACCTTTGAATTTCCACAGCCTTTCCACGGACTTTTTTAATGAACATGTGATACAACTACACATTTTGGAAAATGGCATAAAAGCGCAACAGTGTTTGTTCAGAAACTTTTCCCAGTATTCCTTTGCTTTAGAAATGAAACTAAGGTTATCAAATATTCGCTTAGCAAGCCACATAGCGTTTTATTCAAACGGTTTTCAAATATAAATGGTACGCCTGCTGTATGAGATTCAAAGTTGCTGTTCGCAAGCTTAGTTGTTTAAAAATTGTGGTTTTCAATTACTTAACTTTCTTACAGCTTTCTGACTTCCCTAGAGGGGTTGGTATTAGGTTCAATAGATGTTGTTTCTGTTACGATGCCTTAGTACACGACACAGTATAAACTCTGTTTCATGTAGAATTATAAATTAAGTGTTACATATTTTTACTTCCCTCGTCTGAAAGACGAAGGAAGTATTGTAATCGCGAACAAATCGCCTTCCGAGATTTCTTCAAATCTTCACGTTTCAGGGTCCCTAGATGACGAAAAACATGTTTTCTCAATTCCGTCTGTCTGTCTGTCTGTTGGCGGTATAACTCAAAAATTACTTGTCGGAGGAAGATGATATTTTACATACCCATTATATATATATATATATATATATATATGGCATGAAACTGGTACACTTTCATACAAATATATACAAGGCGGGCACCTTAAAAAATAAAACTTTGTTTATTTTTGCTTGAACTGGGGAATACATAAAAGTACAAATTTGTACACAGTTTTGACTTTATTTTCCAAAAATAGGAATTAACAAATACAGGATAACTGTTGTACGAGACAAAAGCGAACAACGAATAAGTGCGTTACGTTAAATAGACCTGGATTGCAAGAATTGCCAGCTCGGACGTGGAGCATCCAGCGCAGCCGTGGTTCACCGGGGAACAAAGGAATCCAATGTTCGGGCTCGTTCGCAGGCACTAGTTTGAATTTCATTAAGGATAATATTTTTTTTATTTAAGAATCGAATTTAGTATTATTAGAAACGTGAAGATATTTTTACGCATAGTTTCCTTCGATTTTTAAAATTATTTAGTGTCACACCGCCCACTTGTTGTCTTTATGAAAATATCCTCATAAAACTATAAACTAGTCCAGAAGAATGCCGCTTTGGCAATTACTTTTGCTTGCAGAAAGCAGACCGCTGGGCCCGTGTCCATCTGGATATTTCCTGGTTTCTCGGTTGTCCCATCCGCTCCTAATTCTGAGTAACTCAAGATAGAATATTGTGTCAACACTGCGCTTAACCCTCATTTTGCTCAAGGAATATATGTTTATCGAAAATACAGCTTTGCTCAATTTTATGTCACAACGTCCACTGCGAGGGAAGTTTTGAGTAAAGTCCTTTGCGGATTTTTTTCTATATTGTGTACCGCTAAAAATAACGAAAGTTATATATTTTTGCAGTTTTCTAGTACACCATGTTTTTTAACGGAGGGCATATGCAAATGTTAACTTTATTTAAGCAACTCTTACTTTAATCTTTGAAATCCCAAGAGTATTATGTCCAATTTATAATACGCTGTATACCTATATCCAAACTACGTTTTAAGGAAATTCATTTTTCATAACCAAGTCGGAACCACACGCTATCATAGATTAAATTGGAAATGAGGGAAATTCAATTGGAACACAATTGTTCTGAATAATATTAAGAATAACCATGTACGTTTCATTGCAGATAAACAAATTGTTATTTATCAAGCAACGAACAACAAAATAAAATTAGCAAATTAGTTAAGATATGATTGGTTGTTAGCGCATCTATTCTAATCTGCAGCTAAATGCGATCCTAACTGGTTTAAAATCTCCACTGAAATCCTTTGCACGACTTTAATTATTACTGTCCATCTTTGTTCCAGCGTGACTAACTATTTCCTCGTGAATCTCTCCGTGGCAGACCTGTTAGTCACAATGGTCTGCATGCCCATTGCAGCGTGGGACGCCTACACAATGCTGTGGAGTTTCGGGGAAATTACTTGCAAGATCGCAAAGTATTTGCAAGGTATGTACACGCAATTATTCCATTAATAGTAGCGCGATTTGAAGGAAATGACTAAGCTACGTCATTTATGCTCTGTCACAGCTACAACAATAACACCGTCTATGTGCGTGTTTGACATGTATGTTCTGTATATTTGCAAATCGGAAACTGAAGCTTACACGCTTAGCAAGTGCAATTACAGGTTCAAAGCTTGCTGTTCTCAGTACAAAAACTATTTGGTCCAATTCTTGGGTTCTTGGGTAACTGTAGATAACCAAAGAACGAAATTTTAGCTGTATTTCACAGTGATTTGGAAACTCTAATAACAGATATGAAAAAAATGATCCAAAATCGTACAAATTTCGTTATGGATATTATTTCCCGGCGCAAACGAGTTTTAAACGAGCAGTTGGTGAACTTTTCTGACAGCAGTAGAACTCGCGTTGCAGATCATTTGTGTCATTTTCGAGAAAAAAATAATTTTTCTCCAACCACAGGAATAAGACGCCATATTGTCGAATAATTTTGTATAAAAAGTAAGTCATTTCGGGATGTTCACCAATTACTTTGGCAACTGTACACTTTTCGATTCATATTTGCACTATTACAAAAATGGACGCAAGATAGGGTTCTACATGTTAAATTTTAAATAAAAAAAAACGTTTCGTCAATATTCGGCAATCGCCGTCGTTGTTGTTTATTTTCCCCGTATAGTGACTGTTTATTTGGGCCATGGCAGTTCTACACTATAACCTACAATGTTTGATTCTTCTAAATAGTCCTATTACCGAATTTATGAGTAGTTGGAGAAAAAATAGTATGTTTCATTCGCACAAAAAATGTGTTTTCGGGACGCGTAAGACCCGCCGGACTTCGCTGCGCGTCGTCCGGCGATCTGTCTTACTTGTCCCGAAATCATGCATTTTTGTCCTCATGAAACAAATAACTATTGTCGTTTTTTTAAATTTATGGTGGAATTTGGGCCTCGTGATACCTGGTGCAACGCAGTAAAACCAAAGTTTGGTATCATCGTTCCAAAGCGCCATAGAACATCTGCGTACATTTTCATGAAAATTCGTTCGGTACTTTGACCGCTATGTGTGGAGCATACATACATACATACATATATACATAGGCGGGAATGAATTTTCGGCAAATCGTTTCGAAAGCCTTCGCTTTACTCAGTCAACAAGATTCTATTATTAAATTATAAATATTGTTATGATACCGTACCTCAAGACTAGTAATTAATTTTATAATAAAAATATCATTCTCAAGATTAATTATGTAACGATAAAATACCTTAAATGTTAAGACATTATATTTTATAAAGGGTGAATTGTAATACAAAAAGAACAGGATAGTTATCCAAGATGTATTTAATCAAATACAAATTTCATTCATTCTTAGAAAACAGTTCTAACATATGAATTAAAGTACGATATTTGGAGTAATGAATATTGTTATTTAGTAGTATCAGAGAACAAGTCATAATTGGTATTAGATGACAACTAGAACAAACTCGAAAATACTTTTTGTTAATGTGAATGGACAACAAAAATTTTGATAAGAATAGGTTCATGTAAAAATTTTGTAATTCATAAAAATGAAAATAAACCACTATTAAAATTATTTTTCCGATTTAAAATATGATAAAGGTAGAAGTAATAAATAGTGAATAATTATTATTGAATGCAACGCAAGAAGAGTAAATAAATAATATTGAAGATTATTGGAAGGTTAATTAAGCGTAATGGCACAAGAATAATCCATGGTCACATACACAACTGGATGTATTTGGAACTGAACTGCATGGGAGACATTAATCGTTGCTAAAGCTTAGTGCTGCAGAATCTACAGGTTGATTGGGATAAACTGCGGTAGAATAACTGCTACCTTCTATTACGGAGTACGGTGGTATGCATGCCATTGCTGCCTGGCTGAGCTGAGGCACGATGCTTAGGTGGAACACGTATCAGATATATGTAAATAGACATTAAAAACGTTATAAAAGTGGGCGAATAAGATATTGACAAGCAGTACTTACCAACTTAACAAATATGAGTTTTGCTTGCCTTTCATATTTATAATTTGACAATTGACAGAAGTGTCATTTGATTTAATTACTATATTATTACCGAATAACCATAAAGTATAATTATTTTATCTACTCTAGTGGGATAAGTAACTCTTTACTTCACTCATTTGACACTATTTCGTTAGTTGATGAAGTTCATAACACCACTCAGTTATGTAATGGATTTATTACCTAACTGAGTGATGTAATGAGCTTCATTATCTAACGGAAATAGTGTCAAATGAATGGCATAATGACATATGCCTACTAACATATTTTTGAAAATGACAGATCTGACATTTCTCTTAATGCACTTTTCTCAATTTTAGGCAGTCGTAGATAAAATTTTGTACAATACATGTGTGATAGGTGATAATGCATCATTAATATACTTTTGTGCTTACATACACGTATATTAATGATGCTCTTACCCCACTTGTATAGTAAATAACTATTAGTAGTCAATAACAATCAAGACGATTATGACGATTAATAAATGCAAATAATTAATTATATATTTATAAATCTTGAACCTAACCTGAGTTACGAGTGAAGGTTCTAATAGAGCTGGTAAAAGAAATAGACTTAACAGTAAATAATTCAAATGAAATTTTATCTATTTAAAATCAAATAAAATGATAGCGTAGCACTGAGTCTATAGCAATATATTTCCTAAGAATCCGTTCTAACAAAGTTAATAACAAACGCTGCTTATATAAAAATGTTCGTTCCAAGTATATAGCAAACATAGACTTCCATCGTTAACCTACGTCCTTAAAAGTGATCTAAATTTATTAAACATATGAAACCAAATTTATTAGTCCTATCAGGAAGTGAATAGTGGTGAAAAAGGATGATAATATTTTCTTAAATTTAAAAATGCGCTGCCACTTCATTGCAGTGAAACTGCGCTCTGGCTTAGAGAAGGTTTCGAAACTCTTAAAAGCGCAATGATTATAAGTAGGTCGTTGAAGTTTGTTTTAACCCACTTTCAACAGCTCCAAACTTCGTATGCAACTTGTTCTCTAGCTGTAGATGTGCGATTGATTGATGATATGAAGAGATTTGAATGCTGATTGACTGCTCAACTGAAATTATGTATGCTGGTCTGAATTCTAACTAGTTTAGCCATCGGCGTCGCCGGTAAAACAGCTACCTATATCTCTATGCTGATGTCGACTTAACCGAGTTTAGGAAAATCGTAGTAAACCAAACTGGATGTAGTATATCCAAGATTATTTTATTCGTACCGATATCAACCAATCAGAAGGCTAGATTAGTTAAGTTATCTTGTATAATTTCGATTATATAAAATCGATTATACTAGAGTAACTTCACTACGCGATGCAATACATAACTTTTCTCAACTTGATGTTGTTTTCATGGAGGTAACTTTCAGCTAGGTTAATACAAACAATTCGCGCTGCCAATAAACTATTTCTTATATATATAAGTAGGGGTGATTGCTGCAATCATGTTTTTGCCGGGGGCATAGAATTCTTGTTTGCTATGGTGCAGGTTAGCTGCTTAGGAAAAATTAAATGAAACCAGTGTGGAATGACAAAAGAAATGTTGTATTTCACTGGTCCTCTGAAACGCACTATAAGTTGAGCACATAGCTTAACATCATCGTATACTGGAGAGCTTTACTGCAAGACTAACAAAAAAAGACTAATGGAAAACCAGCCAAATGTGCACGCTCTGACAAAGCGGAAATATTCGCTCATAATCTTAAAGACGGTTTTCAACCCTTTGTTGCCGAGAAAGAAGATGAGGAAGTAAAGCAATACTTTTACCTTACAATAAATGTCAAATGGTTTTTCCAGCCATTCAATTCAAACGAAATTAAGGGAGCTATAGTCAGTTAATTAAATCATTTCCTTCAGACAGAAAAACGGCCAGAACATATTTTTGAGAGCATGCATACATTTTTCTATTATCCGGTCCGGTGGATTTGGTACAATAGTTATTTACTATACAAGTGGGATAACAGCATCATTAATATACGTGTGTGTAAGTTACAAACGAGTGCGTAGCACGAGTTATGTAAGCACACAAGTATATTAATGATGCATTATCACACATGTATTGTACAAAATTTTATCTACGACTGCCTAAAATTGAGAAAAGTGCATTAAGAGAAATGTCAGATCTGTCATTTTCAAAAATATTTTAGTAGGCAAATGTCATTATGTCATTCATTTGACACTATTTCAGTTACGAAATGAAGTCATTACACAACTCAGTTGCGTAATGAAACCATTACATAACTGAGTGGTGTAATGAGCTTCATTACCTAACTGAAATAGTGTCAAATGAGTGACGTAATGAGTTACTTATCCCACTAAAGTAGATAATAGTATATTACACACAAGTTTAGGAAAGTAAAGTTTTACCAAACGATATAGCTTGATAAAAGCATTATATCGCATGTCCATTAAAAAAGGCGGCTGTGGAAATTCAAACATATGAATAATATGGCGGTGGCGCTGTAAGTCTATGTCAAATTCAAGGTTATCAGGTTAAGTTTTCCGTCAGTTTGGACACAGACTGATGCAAAACCTAACCTGCTAAACTCGAATTTGACAGTGACATTACTATATAGTAAAGTGACATTTCTATGCACTAAAGTACCACTTTATTATTATTATTATATTAAAGAATAAAAGGGTAAGCGGCAAAGCCGATAATGACCCTTACAAATGATAAAAGTATACAGAACATTGTACATTTCGAATTAATTAAGGCTTACTCTACAAAAAGTTTAACTAACATATGGAACTGCATTCAAGTGTTCATCAAGCATATTTTTAAAAACATTTATATTCCTTACATTTACAACAGCACTAGGTAATGCATTCCAGTGTTCCACAACCCTGTTTGACAAAAAGAATTTGCGGGCGCTCCCATGGAAGCGATCACGGCTCAGTTTTAAATTGTGACCTCGGAGATAGATATTGGAGTTGCGTCTGAAAAATCTAAATTGCACTCGTAAGAATTATTTAATATTTTAAAGACTTCAATAAGATCGCCTCGCAAACGTCTAAGTCTAAGGCTAGTTAACTGCAACCTTGACAATCTTTCGGGATAACTAAGATTTCGCAAACTAACTGGAATTTTAGTCACTCGCCTTTGTACCTTCTCTAATAGTTCAATGTCTTTTACAAGATACGGGCACCACACCGGAGCAGCATATTCTAACAGGGGGCGAATGTAAGTTTTATAAATTTTTAGCACTAGGGAGGGTGACGGGTTTTTAAACACACATTTAACGAGGTATATTAGACTGTTTGCTTTTTTCACTACACTAATAATGTGCGCACTCCATTTTAGATCACTCGAGACAGAGACTCCTAAGTCTACTTGGGTTTCCACGCTCTTCAAAATCATGCCATTTACAATATATTCCCTCTTAGGGTTATTATGACCTAAGTGCAGGACACTACACTTCGAGGCATTAAGCGTCAATAGCCACTTCGCTGACCAGTCTTGTAGTCGCTTAAGGTCGTCGTCTATGGAGAAACCATCCGTGATTGGGTTTCCGAAAAATTTGGTATCGTCGGCAAATAGTGTTATATTTGATGAGATATTGCGCGTTAAGTCACTTGTATATGCTAGGAAAAGAATAGGTCCTAAAACGGAACCTTGCGGCACACCACTCAGTACGGGATAATATTCTGAGTAAGTATCGGCGACCCTCACACAAAACGTTCTTCCTCTCGTAAAGTCGGAAATCCATCTCAACAAATCGCCTCTTATACCGATATGCTCAAGCTTTAGTAGCAGACGTTCGATAGCGACTTGGTCAAATGCTTTAGAGTAATCAAAGTACAACACATCAAGAGGCTCACTTTGGTCAAGGGATTTAGTCCATTCATTTAGATTTGTAAGTAAGTTGGTGACGGTTGATCGTCCAGGTAGGAATCCATGTTGAGTCTGCGGGATGATGTGGTTGTTCAGGAGAAACGTTGTCAGATGCTTCGCTATTATTCGTTCCATACACTTACAAATGGTCGACGTTAGACTGATAGGCCTGTAGTTTACAGGGTCAAGTTTGTCTCCTTTCTTATGTATTGGAATAACAATGGCGCGCTTCCAAGAACTTGGAAGCGCACCATGTTGTAAAGACCCATTCATTAAGTTAGAGAGAGGCATACGAAGTGATTCAGCACAATTCTTTAACACAAGGGGATGGATGTCATCGAGTCCTGGGCTAGAATCGGACTTGAGCTGTGACAGGACTTGAAAAACTTGGTCCGTATCGAAGTTGACTGTGGTCATAAATATTAATTAACAAAGCTGTCAAACGCGGTCAGATTGTGTCAAACAAACTAATTAGTATATTCTCTGTGCTCACACGGGACCATCAATATGGCCACCATAGACTTGCTACATATCAAAATAAAATAATTGGAATAGAAAAATTAAACCATTCTTAACGACCAAGATTTCTGAAGAACGATTTTCGATCCTGGCAAGAAAACCAGTGAACAGATTTTGAATATTCGACAGTTTCAAGTCGCCATGCTTATTTGTCTTTCCGATTATTCTAAAGCGTTCGATAAAGTGAAGTGGGTCATCTTGTGACATATATTGCAACTCCTCAACACGTAATCAACTTCATGCGATCTTTATGTTGCCCCTAGCAAGTATATAAATAGGGAAAACACATTTAGTAAGATTTAGTAATAAAGCTAGGAGTTAGACAGATATGTATACTGTTGCCAATCCTATTTAGACTGACCATACGCCGATTCACTGCTACAAGCGTTCAAAAAATTTAGTATATAATGAAAAGGCTTTTCAGGATAAACTAGAAATATGAGTTATGATTGAAATTTCGTAAGACCAAAATTATGATCGTGAACAGAACGGAGAATGACTTTCCCCATTTGCAAGATCTGACTGACTTTACAGTGATTGCTAAATCTGTGTTTTTTCGGTTCTCTATTAACAAAATGTGGCAGATTTGAAAGAAAGATACGACTAAGAGTAAACCTCGCGCAATGGACAACCAATAAACTAACTAAACTTTGAAGGATACCGCTAAAAATATGAAAAGTTGATTAGTTAGATTCCCCATTGCCACCTACGCATCAGATACATGAAAACCGAATAAGTCAGACAGATCGGCGGCTCAATTAAATAACACCATATGTGATAATCATTAAAATTGTGTAAAACAAGGAAAACCTTTAAATCGCTGGCCCCACCCTCTGCATGCATACCCAAAGTTAAATCCCGTATATTTGCAGTCTGTATTCAAGTATAATTTTTACTGTGTGTGCAAGTTACATGGTAAAATGAACGGTGTTTTGAAATCCAATCGGTGGGCGAAAGTGGGGATTGAATTAATTTTCTATACAGTATCTGCAAGAACAATTTTACTTTTTTTACGATAGCTACACGAAATTTTTCTTATGAAAAAGATTGCTGGACAACTCAAACAAATACACAAATAATAAAAATAACCAAAATAATCCCATCAGTCTGCATATTAAATGATGTCAATGATATCGACATTGAAAACAAGATCGCTGGAAGTGGCATTACTTTTAAGGTGTATCCAAAATTGTCTGTGAATAGCAGGAATTTGAGGTACTAAAGTTTCCATTATTAATTTTTTTTTCTGTTTTCTGACTCTCGAGTAATTCTGGCTTCCCAAGTTTAATTTTTTTTTTTGTAGAAAATCGAGTTCTACATAGTCAGGGTCTTCAAAATCTGGTTTGTAATATACGTTTCTTGGCCCAGCTCGAAAACTTATTTCTACCATAGGACTTAGTGTTACGCCCCTTAATGGATGTTCAGGATCGATTTTACGAACTTACCTCTTCGTCTTTTGTCATTTATAAAATATTGTTAAATCTAAAACCTCGCCATTTTTTCTTCACCTTTGTATGGGTAATTTCATATCTGCATGATCGAGAATGTTTCTTTTGCGGGAGATTTGCCTTTCAATATTTTCATGTAACTCATCCGCACTCGTGTGAGTATGACCCTTCAGTAAATATCTAATTGTTATATTCTCAAGTCCTTCTTCACGTTGACAATAACAATAAAAGCTGAGAACAGAATCCAATTTTTATTTTGGCCGGTGCAGCTATCGGCGCAAAACATGAACTGTTTTACGTCCCTTTCATGTTCAATAACCCTTACAATAGAATCTACGATGTTATGTGCTTTACGGCCACCAATTGCTTCATGCCACAATGAACGGTAACTTTTTGCCGTTGATTTTTTTATTTATACACGCTCCGTTCCGTTCCGTTCCGTTGAAAAGTACCAGTCGGCTTATAAAGCAGCTATCTTTTATTTTTGGCATTATAGGTAATAGCACAACTTTTTGAAAGTTCATTGAGTAGATTCTTACATTGTCATTTGGTGAGCTTTTCCAGCTTTTTCTTTATGTATAGTGTATTTGTTAAGAACGTCGTCCGATAAATCAGCGCCCGAGTTTTTGGCGTCTACCTGTTGTACTTCAAATTCATTACATTCAACACATTACCATATTTTGACATGCATAGCGAAATATGTATGGACTTTAGGGTGCTCCTGTATGTTTCGTTTTTACAAACATAAGGATGTTTGTGTTAAAGTTATCATACATACTTTTAACAGTGAGCTCCCTAGACAAGTATTCAATATTAAGTGAGTTTAAGCGGCGCTAATGGCTTACACAAGGCTTATAGGATTCGATGTGGCGTGTTATAAGATCCCTATCACATTTTGGTTTCGTGTAAATTCCCTGATTTTCCTTCTCTGCTGCGCAAACAGGAGCTTTGCTCATGGCAGCACATTATTCAGTTATTACAGAATCATTTGTGTACCCCAAAGCATTAAAAAAAAAATAAGCGGCATGCTTTGACACCTTTGTTTTCTTTAGGAAAAAAAATGTACGGCTAGTATTTTCCTTGAAATTGGCATTTGGGACACTAGTGGTTATTCTTCTCTGAATTGTTACCATATGAACATTTTTAGCCATCCACTTCCGGCTGGGAGTGTAATTTAAAGACCAACAGTTTTGTTTACACTTTCCAGGGCATGGAGCTCTTATTGGGTGTGTTGTTTTGTCCCGTTGGGATTTTTCTTCTTGTGTTAAGATGCGAGTGTTTGGATTATTTTTGCGTCTTCTTTTTATAACTTGAATTTGTGGGGATTAAAGCGGCACTACTTTCGCTTACGGAATCAGGTAAATTATTGTATTCTATTTGAATTTCAGAACTTAAATGGAAGGAGAAGATATTTGAGCTTTTGTAGAAAGTAGAATTATAATTTAGGTAAAACACAAGACAATTTGCCAAAACATAACCTATAAGATTTCGGTACAAATTTTACTTTTCAGCACGAAATATTAAATTGCAAACACGTACATACCTAATTCCTGTTGTCTGACACATGAGGGCCATATTGACCATCCGCTGAGCACGAAAATATGGTATCACCTTGCTTTTTTTGTATGAGAAATTTATGATTTGACGCCCTGCACACAAATTAAGGTTAGGTAAGTACGATGAGTGAGCATGTCTACACCAAAACACAGTATTTCGCAGATGCTGTGTTATACACAGAAGTTTGCTAGGTATTTTTTATAAAACATAGTAAATACCAGATACTGTGTTTTGTTTGGTTCTTCGAATATTATAATGACTTGCTGTGTTTTGAATTGGGGAACAGAATAAATGCATGATACTGTGTTTATGAGTGGCTGTAGATTGGTAATCAGTATAAATAACTCAATTATGATTAGCTAAAAAGATGCCGGACAACACATTATCTACATAAGAACATTAAGTTCAATTTAAAAAAATGGATACTGTGGTTTTCGACGGAGCAGCCAAGACTCCACATTAAAGCCTTTGAAATGAGTGTATATTGATGTGTCCTTAGTGTATCGTGGACACAATACATGACGATTAAATCAATATATCAGTAAACGGAAGCAGGCCTCGGACTGGTTCAAATGAGAAGGCTGGGTCGAACTTACCTTCCAACTAACAGTAAACCGTAGGGTCGCCAAGCAGTTTGGGACCCTATCACAGCATCATATGAATCGTTGAACTCATAATAATCTAATAAATTCGCTCAAACTTCAGCAACGGACAACATAACAATAAAACCCAAAATTCTAATAGGCATATAATGAAGTAAGTTGGATAATTAACATTTGAAATACGATCGTAATTATTGGCTTGATTGACAAATAACAAATACAACACCTTTTCATTAATTAAATCACATAGGCAAATAAATACACATAAATAAAGACATATATATCAAGATATCACAGATTAGAATTAGGAACCAACGGTGTGCTTCGTCTCCTTCGCTGAGCGCAGGTAAATTTCTAGCTAAATCATTCATTAATTATTTTTAAAAAATGCTACTAAATTTATAACAGTCCGCTTTTGAAGCCAATCTTATACCACAAATTCCAGTGCAAAATATTGTAGTGAATCGTTCGGAGCACAATAGAGATCTTTATATCGCTTGATATAACTCTGGGAGGTAAAAAACACCTCGCTTTTACAAGCCGTTGCATTAATATAACGGGGAAAGAATTACAAATCAAACGAAGTACTATTTCGGTAATTTCAACTACTATAATGTATCGTATAACGACTATAGAATAGCGTAACTCAGCACCCGGGCTGGAATACTTGAAACACATACAAAATATCCTACTCTAGCTGGTGAGGCAGGAACACCATTTATTTTATCAGCCTATTTGACTAAACCTGAATGTGGGGTAATTAACTTCTTCAGACTCATCCGAAGAAGATAGATTGTTGAGGACGGGATGCCACTCTAGTTGAACGGGGCCTTCTAAGGTCACTTCATCAGCCACAACTTCCTCCGACGAAGATCGGAGGTGTGCCAGGAGCTTACAAACCACCGCACACGGGAGAAAAGTCGCTTCACAGTTACGATCATTGAGTAACGAAGAATCCCCAAACGAAGAGTTGGTGCTTGTACTTAAAAGCTTTTGGCCCGTTCTTAAAAGGCAGAATCTTT
Organism: Agriotes lineatus; assembly: GCA_940337035.1. Classification (NCBI taxonomy): domain Eukaryota; kingdom Metazoa; phylum Arthropoda; class Insecta; order Coleoptera; family Elateridae; genus Agriotes; species Agriotes lineatus. Next base: position 141,701 of record CALNHX010002718.1, on the reverse strand, counting down.
CCTGCCTATCAAATATCAGAAAATGTGCGAACACAAGACATGTGCTTCATAGGTTATAATTAAAAAAACAGCACAGACCGTCTCCAAGCTTGAAATAAATAGGTGGGCATATACCCAAGCACCCGATGGAGCCAATCCAATCCACCACCAACGAGAGGTTACTGCTTCATAACGCTTGGATGATTGAGATAGAAGGAAAATTCACTTTTGACACGCAGTTTCTGGTTGCGGTGCCAAGAAAGCGGAATTGCATAAATTGCCTGGCGCTATCTAACGGTGACATTTAGCATCGGCGACCACATCAACTAATGAATTATACAACCAGATGAACAAATTGTCTAACTCCCTAGGCGAAATTTGCTCACTAATTCGAGGTTGCTTGAATGCAAAGAATTAAATTGGTATCAATTAGAAGAACCCGGTTGCCAAGACTGATAAGTCGCTACGGCATTTCATATATTGCATATATTCGTTCACGAGAGAAGAATCGCCATTGATTTCATATACATTTCCGCCAAGCCGTTAGAAAATATACTGAAAGTGAATTGCAAAGTTCAGTACAAGATATAACAGAAAATGAGACACGTCTAAATGCGTTAGTTATAAACCTTCTAAATAGCAGCATAGACTTAAAAGACACATATCTCTTGACTTGCCTTACAGACTTGTATAGTCTTTATTGTTATGAAACCTCGAGAACAAAGCAATCTGCTGCAACCTAGCACCCATGTCAACATTTTTATTACCGCATAGTTGCGTAGTATAAAATTTTAGAATTACACTAAGCAGTTTTTTGCTTTAACTTCTACCTAGGCACTCGAGAGTTCTACACGAGATGATTCTTTATTGTGTGGAATCCTGTACAATTATATATACTAGTAAGATGCTGTTTATTTTTTCTATCCTTGCATTTATACACAACAACAAAACCAAAATAGTTCCTTAAACACCTGGCGGTTGTATATTCAGTAATGCCATTAAAGTATATGATGTTCATACTATAAACCAATATAGAGTTTAATGTTCAGTATTTTGTTACTATGTTTTAAGCAAGAAATTTATCGTCAGTCCACGCATATTGTTTCATTATCTTATCGGCAAAGACCTATAGTTGCTGTTTCTAATTTAGGTCGCCACCAGCCAGTTATTTCGCAAAATATTAAATCATGTAAGTGGATTGCTAATATTAAGCTGGCTCAGCAGCCAGTCTATATTATGATGCTGCATCCTCCATCATGAATCTTGAATTAAGCCTTGCTGCCATTTTTTACGAACCGGCGGGGTTTTATGGGCCCTTATTTATTGATTTTGCTTTCTAACAGATATTTAAGGGTTTCCATATCTCGATCCCCGCGAGCTTTAGTTCTAGTTTATTGCCTAGCAGAATTTCATTAGCGTTTTAGACAGTATAAATATGGTCGTTTGCACGCTATTCCATTTTTTCTTTCGGGATCTGCTTGTTAATAGTAAAACGGTTTATTAGGACCTCTTTACGTATGGTGGTTGGTTATTCATTCTACAAGCTGTAACTTTTTTAGTGTTATGTATATTACGAAACCTCAGAGGAAAACGTTGTTTGGTATGATGACATCTCCCACCGTAAAGTAACACAAAGTCTATCATTTTTCCGTAGCGATATTCAACTTTTATTTTTTAAACACATCTCGCATATTCCTGCATTTTTCGGAAGCTAGTAAAAATATTCTCACGACAATGTAATAATATATCTACCTTTCCAGCAATTTGCACTAAAAAGAATACATTAAAAATTAAGAGGCACAAATCTAGTAGCCTATGATTTTAGGACGTTTTAGAACTTGAAAGTTTCACTGATGCAATATTTTCAATTCGTCTGATTTTATTAAACATGCATTGTAGATAGGGTAAAGTAAGATTAATATCTGTGTCTTTTTCTGTATTCCTATATTGTCTCATGTGTTAAAAATGTTTGACACTAACTTCTTTCTTTTTTTTGAATATGCATTATTAGAGCAAATAACGTTGGCCCTATAAAGACGTTTCACAAAAACTGGCCTTATGTTTTCATGATATTTAATTTAAATATAGGTATCAATTAGTGTTGGTTGTTTTGTGTTATATTGATGTATTTCCTGCTCATCTGATTACTACCGGGCCCGGTAACTTGTATCACCTGTGTTCAAAGATATGCCCTAAGGATAAAAAGTAATACCTAGATTGCAACAAATGTATGATGAATATTATAGTATATTATGTTATTAGGAGCAAAAGTTATATTTTATGTGGCGAGGCTGGACGGTTATCTGCCGAGCTTGCGAGGCAGATAAGTACAGCCGAGCCACATAAAGATACTTTTGCTCCGAATAACATAGTATTTTTTCTTCAAACGTTTTTATAACAAATTATTTACAACTTTGTGAACAAAATTCGAAGAAAATTACTTGATCTCGTCAGCGGCAGATAATATTATCTGCGCTTGGAAATATACTGACAGTTTAGCATCAATCCAGCAGTATAATGCCATATTTTACTACCGTTTGAAGAAAATAGTATACTTATTATGTTATTAGGAGCAAAAGTTATATTTTACGTGGCGAGGCTGGACGGGTTATCTGCCGAGCTTGCGAGGCAGATAAGTATAGCCGAGCCACATAAAGATACTTTTGCTCCGAATAACATATAGTATTTTTTCTTCAAACGTTTTTATAACAAATTATTTACAACTTTGTGAACAAAATTCGAAGAAAATTACTTGATCTCGTCAGCGGCAGATAATATTATCTGCCGCTGACGAGCCGCAAATAAAGTTGTCAGCGGCAGATAATAACTTTATCTGCCGCTCGTCAGCGGCAGATAATATTATCTGCCGCTTGGCAATAAAGTGACAGTTTAGCATCAATCCAGCAGTATAATGCTATATTTTACTGCCGTTTGAAGAAAATAGTATACTTATTATGTTATTAGGGGCAAAAGTTATATTTTACGTGGCGAGGCTGGACGGGTTATCTGCCGAGCTTGCGAGCGGCAGATAATAACTTTATCTGCCGCTGACGAGCGGCAGATAAAGTCGTCAGCGGCAGATAATAACTTTATCTGCCACTCGTCAGCGGCAGATAATATTATCTGCCGCTTGGCAATAAAGTGACAGTTTAGCATCAATCCAGGAGTATAATGCCATATTTTACTGCCGTTTGAAGAAAATAGTATACTTATGTTATTAGGAGCAAAAGTTATATTTTACGTGGCGAGGCTGGACGGGTTATCTGCCGAGCTTGCGAGGCAGCTAAGTACAGCCGAGCGACATAAAGATACTTTTGCTCCGAATAACATATAGTATTTTTTCTTCAAACGTTTTTATAATAAATTATTTACAACTTTGTGAACAAAAAGCGAAGAAAATTACTTGATCTCGTCAGCGGCAGATAATATTATCTGCCGCTGACGAGCGGCACATAAAGTCGTCAGCGGCAGATAATATTATCTGCCGCTGACGAGCGGCACATAAAGTCGTCAGCGGCAGATAATAACTTTATCTGCCACTCGTCAGCGGCAGATAATATTATCTGCCGCTTGGCAATAAAGTGACAGTTTAGCATCAATCCAGGAGTATAATGCCATATTTTACTGCCGTTTGAAGAAAATAGTATACTTATGTTATTAGGAGCAAAAGTTATATTTTACGTGGCGAGGCTGGACGGGTTATCTGCCGAGCTTGCGAGGCAGCTAAGTACAGCCGAGCGACATAAAGATACTTTTGCTCCGAATAACATATAGTATTTTTTCTTCAAACGTTTTTATAATAAATTATTTACAACTTTGTGAACAAAAAGCGAAGAAAATTACTTGATCTCGTCAGCGGCAGATAATATTATCTGCCGCTGACGAGCGGCACATAAAGTCGTCAGCGGCAGATAATAACTTTATCTGCCACTCGTCAGCGGCAGATAATATTATCTGCCGCTTGGCAATAAAGTGACAGTTTAGCATCAATCCAGGAGTATAATGCCATATTTTACTGCCGTTTGAAGAAAATAGTATACTTATGTTATTAGGAGCAAAAGTTATATTTTACGTGGCGAGGCTGGACGGGTTATCTGCCGAGCTTGCGAGGCAGCTAAGTACAGCCGAGCGACATAAAGATACTTTTGCTCCGAATAACATATAGTATTTTTTCTTCAAACGTTTTTATAATAAATTATTTACAACTTTGTGAACAAAAAGCGAAGAAAATTACTTGATCTCGTCAGCGGCAGATAATATTATCTGCCGCTGACGAGCGGCACATAAAGTCGTCAGCGGCAGATAATAACTTTATCTGCCACTCGTCAGCGGCAGATAATATTTTCTGCCGCTTGGCAATAAAGTGACAGTTTAGCATCATCAATCCAGCAGTATAATGCCATATTTGACTGCCGTTTGAAGAAAAACATTATTATGTACAATTTGAATCCTTAAAAATGACTTTATTTAAATGACCTCCCTGAATGTCCTCCATGTTCCAAAAATTCCAACAACTATTTACCGAAACTCAGACAAACAGGTTTACTGACATCTTTTAACTTGTAAATTACTTGAATCTTAATAGGTTGAAGTGAGTGTCAATATCAATGCAGAATTTTTCGTCAAGTTCATTAAAAAATTTACAATTCAATTGAATGTGTCAATGCCGATCGTTTTGGACTCCTATTGACAGCTTGTTCAGTAATATCAAAGCCTTGCGTCAACCTCATTATAGTTTGCTATGCAGGAATTCTCCCGTGTCATCCAAGATTAAACTTGCAACGAGTCTTTTCAACTGATCGACTTTTTTGAGTTTATTTATAACTTTACAATCTGTAAGGGAATCACATTTGGTAAATATTGTGGCATGTTACATAGGGTAGAATAAAAACATTCTAGCGAAAATTAAAGCTTTTAAACACGTATTGTCCCCAACAGAATGGGACACCGATTGGTCATAGATTCTTTAGATTATAATAAACCGATTAAATCTATTATATCTTTGTACAAAGCTTCTCCAGTAAGAAAATTATAGGGCCTTAAAGTTCATTTTTTTATTTTTCTGTTTTATGTTAATTTCCACAGATGTAAAGATATCTACTTCAACTACTATTGCGTATTGCACGAATGGAAACATTTTGGTAAACTAGACTTGATTGTACCGGGCATTTTACTTATCTTTAAAACAAATGTCTCTACTTTTGGTATCTGTAATATATATTTTTAAATGTTGGGTTATTATCTGAATCAAAATTTAAAAACGTTAAAATAAGGTACACTTGGATTCATTGAAATCGACTACATCCAATTGTTCTATGTGTAAATTTGTATTTATGGTTACCTAGTTACCCGAAGTGCCAACTAATAATAAGTAGATGCATTAAGTAAAACCTTATTTATGCTAGAAATAAAAGTTAAGAAAAGCACCCACTTGACATTTTACATGTAGTGGATTTCAATAAAACCAAGTGTACCTACTCTTACTTCATAAAGGTAAAAGCAACCGTTCACCTTAAAATACCTACCAACGTTTTGGTTTGTCATTATATCATACAATAATCAAGTAGCCATGATCACAAAAGGAATGGGTAGTGATCATGATGTAATAAACAACAATGAAAAATCAATTAGTGAAATTTGTGACATTGAAATTGTTTCTTTTAAGTTTAAAAAAATGCCGCGACATAACAAATTCTCAAATACTGAAATGTTCGTTATGTCCCGACAATTTCGTAAACATAAAAAAATATATCCCACTATCATTGTTACTTGACAATGTACGTCCTAACGACAACCCCAAACTTTGATAGGAATATTCAAGAAAACGGTTGCGTTTACGCTTATGAACTAAGAGATTTTTGGGATTTTTTTAATTCCGTTTCAGATAAAATTTTGAAAAATGTTGCAGATAACAAAGCTAGTGCTAGAAAAATGTTTTAAAGATAGGTCTAGTCAAGTCTAGTTTACCAAAATTTTTCCATTGGGGCAATACATAGTAGTAAGCATATGTGTCAAAGTCGAAATCGATATCTTTACATGTGTCGAGATTAACATAAAAAGAAAAAAGAGAAATTTTAACTTCAAGGCCTTACAGCTTTGTACGGTATTCGCAAAAAAAAACATTACCGAAAATAAAAAAACATATTTACCTATTTATTAGCTATTAAGGATAACCGCCAATAGATTTGAACATACGACGTGTAGATGTCTCACTGATATTCAGTTTATATGCAGTTCGTACAAGGCTTCTTTTCGGAGAGTGCACGACCTGGTCAAACACACGTCCTTCATTATCGTTGGTACAAACTGTCCTTCGACGACCCGAAGAGCCTTTACGTTGGCATAACACACTACCAGTGCGACGAAATTTCTCAACAACCGCTAGCATTACAGCTTTACTGGGGGCTGCTTTGTTAAACTGTTGCTGATATTTTTCTGAGACCTGTTTTAAACTTGAGCCGTCATTCTTTCCAACTCCGTATGACCGGAAATAATGCTCTACTAAAAAAACTTTTTCTTCGGTTGAAAGAACCATGATAGCGAAAAATTCAACTGTAAAGTAATGTCAAGGTGACAACTAGTGACAAGTAAACCAAATATGACAAATGCAATTTGCAGGAGCAATTCCTCAGCACGCTAGATTTCGGTACTGTTTTTTTTTGGCGGATACCGTACTTTGTAATAGTAAGTTTACTCAGCCCTATACTCTACTGCACTATTAATTTATATTGCTGGGTTCGCTAGCTTAAACAGTCGTAGAGACATTTTAAATCGTCAGTGTGGCTAAGGGTAATCAATATTGCTCTGGGTTTGCTCGTTGTCACCTAGAATGCTGAAATGATGCATGCAAAGGTTGTCAGCACTAAAACCCAACAGTTTACATAAATATATATATAATCTGCAAGAAAAACGCAAATACAGGAAAATACATTTGCATAAAACACCAAGAATAAACGGTGCCAAAACATACAAGTGAAGCTGACAACAATATATGCTCCTTACTGTAAATATCTACGGGCAAAAGTTATTTCTACTGGCGTTATTACAACATAAAGTACGTTTTTTTTCTATAATAATTTTCAAGGTCAACTTTCTAGGGGATAAGTTGCATTCTTGCAGGGTCCCTAGTTTTAATAATGTTGGTACATAGATTTTTAGTTCTTTTCTTCCACTAAAAAAATTATTGTCATTTTAACAGATATGTCATAATTTAATATCGCTTGCTTCATTTCTGCATTTAAAATATTTCTTGGTTTTCTTTTTTTTATCCCATTTTATTGATGATGATGATGATTCCATCTTAAAAACAGAAATTTGTAAAAAGTTCAAATTAAGAAATTTTGACATTTAAAATTGACACAACCATAATTTTGAAAAAATTCTACCAACACGAGGTATAAAAATTTCCTAGCGTTTTAATCACATATCTACCAACACTGTAACACTTTGACAGTTATTATAGAAAAAAACGTACTTTACATAAAAATACATGTAAAAATGCACAATTTTGATATAAAAAGGCGGTACTTTACATGCACGAGAACACTTTAAATAGTGCATTAATGTTCAACTGTAGACGCAAAGTCAAACATCGATCGTGGGAAAAGTATTTCAATCCCGCGCACAATTACACCCTAGGCGATGATGTCTATTCTTCAATAGTGCTCGTGCAGCAGCAGCGGTAATGTGCACGCAGCCTTGGCTCGATCAAATCAAGCTAGCTAACTAGTAGAGATGAGTATTTCCGCACGGAACGTTCTTTCGGAACGGTATTTTTTAGCAAATTTACCAGAACGTTCCTAACATAGGATGAACGCGTTATTTTGGAACAACGGAATAAAACTGAAACGGTGAAAACATGTTTCTCAATCGCACTGATATTTCTTGTAGGTACACGAATATTCTAACAATACTTAAAATGAATTTTAAAAAACACCTTATTAATATGTCGCTAATAAAATAATAATAAACGTTCTAGAATGACCTCGTAACCAGTAATGTCATTTGGTTCCCTCGTTCCGGAAGAACGTTATTTTGGAACGGTATATTTTCGGAACGAGAACGTGTGGAACGTTCCACCTAACGCACCGTTCCGCCCATCACTACTAACAAAACAAGCTACTTCAGCAGATGATGCAACAATTCGTTATATTTGACAATCATTGATTGAAGCGATTGCGTAAGATGTTGCAATAATTCCTCACTGTGTATTGCGATATTAAATAGAAACTAACCTTGTATTCGGTTGTTCCCAAGTGTCCCCGTGATTGGACAAGAACGACGCTTCTATTGCGTTAAAATAACAGCTTAAAATAACTGCAGCGACACCTCGGCGATGATACCCAGGTACAGATCGACAGTCTTCTCGTGGCAGGCCGGGGCTTACGCCGCGCAGAGAGAGAACGCATTCGGCCAGAAAGAGAACGGTATTACGCTCGGTTATCGTGAAGTTCACTCTGAAGAGCGAACGGGTAACTTTTTAAAATTTTTAATAACAGGAATCAGTAAGTGTGATAATACTGTAATATAAATATGATACAGTTATTTTAGAACGATAATATGTTTCGTAATTTTGTTGAAAAATTTTAGGGCAGTTTTGCAGTTATGCAAGGGCAGGCGCGTGCTGGCCCGCCGGGCTACCGGGCATTTCCCGGTAGGCCCTCAGCCGTTGGACCCTGGGATCTGGAAATATTTTTATAATAGTTTGTTCGTTCAAACACATAAATTATCAAATAGAAGATCACTTTCGTTTGACCACATTAGTACTGTCGTGATGGACCAAATTAGTCAGTATAAAGAGCAGATTTGTGGATTACTTTATGGCGATTTAGAATGCTTCGATCCTCCTAGATTTCCTGAAATTAGCTAAAGTGTGCCGATAAACTCCTTCAGCAGAATTTGTGAAGTTATTCCAGCCCTCTACAAAGAAAAAAATTGAAGGAAAAGTTACTAACGTTTTGCCAAACTGTGGCCGCAGTTATCAAAAAGAAAATTTGAAAACGTTTATGAGATATCTAAAGCTTAAGACTATGAACAAATGAACAAGGACAAGAAAGTGAAGAAAATTTTGACATTGACATTGAAAATTTGGTAATTCTGCGCTGCTTGTCAAGTTCCACCAAAGCAATTTAATGTCAAATTTCTTTCTGGTACACAATAGACGTTAAACTTATAAACTCGATTTTTTTCGATTTTAGCAGTCGAACATAAAGCTTTATATACGACTAGTACATAATATGCCTTTATTTCATTTTAGAATTATAATCTTGTTTATTGGCTTTTGACAGCGGGAGTAATATGGCTGTTGTGGCTCGACAGCCTATAACAATGCTAAGCAGAATAACAAACACCAACAATGCAGTATAGCAACACCAGCAATCTACATGGAAACCATAATGCACATAAACTTCACAGTGCCAGCACAACGATGACGCAGTAGTCTGTAGCCAAAATAATGAATCCTTTTTTGAAAACCAAAATAAAATAAAATGTTGTATGTACCAGGTGCATAATCACGATTATAGGCAACGAGAAATTTGCTGCTCTTTGCATCGCGCTTTAAACTTTTACTGGTGCTATAATCTATTAATTATGCCCTTAATACATTTAAAGTGGGTGGTTAAGGTGTTCGTTAGAAATTACACACACGAATAACTATACCACTTTTAATATTCTTTATTTAACGCAACGGATTACAGACATAAAATTAAATGTGCGGATTTGCTACTATACTATTACACGTGTGGATCGAATAGGTCTTGTTAATCAGCATACATGTGAGCGTTTGTGGATCTGACACTTGGCTCGTGGAAACATTCAAAGTAAATGTTCCACTAAGTATGAGATTAATATTAAACGCATTGAGGATCTGACTCTTTGCGTGTCTGTTTAACCAAAGTGGTTTAACAGGCGAAGACCTGATATGCAATGCCCCCTTAAGCTCCTCGCTTCCGTATATATACAATATTCATACAATTACATAAGATTTCCTATTCTAGTCACAGCAATGGCATTGTATCTATTGGACGAAGGGTCGACACACTTTCACTAGCGCGCACAAAGGTTGGAGGTTTATGATGCACCCACTGGACATTCACTCTCGATTTTTGAAGCTGCAGCTTTACTGCCGTATTGTTCGTCCACTTTCGCTTCGTATTTAGAAAAGTGTTCATCAGATTTGAGAATTCCTTTTCGCTTTTGTTTGCAGAGAGTTTCTCTCTTTTGTATTCCGCCGTACAAATCACTTTTTGGCATCAGGAGTTTTTACCCCTTTTACTCGAAAGTTTTCAAATGGCACTTAAGCTAACTGCTCGCACTTCGAGAATTTTTATTGCACGCACTGTTTAATTTTATGGGCGAGTTTCTTCTTCTTGGCAACGATCTTTTATGATATATTGCTCCGCTACACATTAATAACTATTATTGATTCGTCTCCTTTATTGACCTCGCTCACAAAACTAGCTCTGCCATAAACTGGACTGATAAAATTATGTACTAGGTATATAAATAGCTATTACCCAACACCTACTGCTATTAAGAATACTGCTATGGTTATTTCAAATAAAGCAAGTTCTTCATTAGTGAGTCACTAGTGAGAAAAAATAGAAAAATCGCGGAGAAATTATTATTATAGGTATATAACTAATTCATACCTGATTTGTAATTTTTAAATGTTATTAATAGCATATCAAATGTCATGTTAGTGTAAAGAAAATCAGAAAAAATGAGTTAAAGAGATTTAAGAGAGGTGTTCAACAACAAATTGTATTGCACTATCTCTACGGGCGTCGTGGTTAAACTTTTTCTTTCGTGACTAGTATGCTACTTCCCACACTTATATTATATATACCTATTATTTTTTAATACAATTTACTCATCAAGTTTTGAGCTTAGTTACCCTACCCAATTCTACAAAACCAATTACTATTTAAAATATATTTCTCGACTTAAAGTTCTGTTGACTTCAAGATTGTATAACCTTAAAAAAAAATTTTTCACGGGTATTTTTGAGGGGCCTTTCCCAAAATTTCAATGCCCGGGCCCTTTGTACAGTCCCAGCACGCGCATGTGCAAGGGCAGCTGATTATTGCATTGAGAAGTAAAATTACAAGATCATTTTACGATGAAATTATTACATTACTCTAATACGTTATGAAAAGGCTTAAATAATAAATTAAACACTTATACTTATATACTTTAACACACCTCGGTGTAGTACCACACCAAACGTCAATCCTAACTTTCCCAAACGAGCTCCGCACACCACGACGACTTCTTCCAAATGCCTTTCCCCACCCAGACTTACGCTTTGCCACTGCGCATAGGCCCTGCCCTGCCACGAGAAAAATGTCGATCTTGTAGTTCGATGCCTTCGTAGGCTGTGTTCCCACTCAGGAACATCTCGTTGTCGGCGGCGATTAATGCGGACCAGCACAGCACTGCATAGGTCACTTTGATACTTTTATTAACGATTGGCGCTACTTAGGCTTTGGTAACGACATACGCTTGTCGCTTTTTCAGATGCGATCCTGCTGGCCCTCCGAATTTCAAATGTGCTTACTTAAAGCTTCGCTCCGGCAGAACTGCTGGAACATTTTCCGTGACAGCATTTCGAGAGCTACAGTTCAAGTCTGTGTGAGCGTGTATATGTAATTTGACCTTTACTACTTACTTGATGCGACATTGCTTATATTACTTATCTGATTATTTAAGCCTTGTTTTACTGTTTTGTGCTAACAGCTCTACCGAACCTTTTCTCGAATAAGAGAGTATTTTGAAAGGAGGTTTAGGCTTTACTATCTCAGCCTCCCGCAATGCTTAGAAATAATGTGACCAAGGAAAGATGTTAGGTCATTTTAGGCCTTAGAATGAGTTAATCTTATATGAGCGAGTCATCTCTTCGGGTTACAGTTATAGTGATGCGTATAAGGTGTGTTGAAAATATCTCTCTCTCAGACAAAGATATTTTTGTCTCTAGTTAAATAGCCTGTGGAAAACAATTGTAGTGCTGCAAATACATGACGATCACATACCAATTCCGAGGTTTTTTACAGCTAAAATATGTGTAATTATTAATTTAAAGCAAATAATGCTCATCTACTATATTCATTTGCTACTACCATTTGTTTTTCACTTTACAGTTGATTTCTTTTAATATCCTAAAGCAGCGAATAGTAGCTTATGCGTAGAAATACTCAATAAATGTTATAGCGTTGAAAAAAATCTTATTGATGGCAAATTAAACCCTTAACTGGTAACGTGCCGTCTGTGAGACTGCAAGCAAATTTTAATCTCAAATTTTCAGCAAAAGAGTACCGCTTTTCGGCGAATGATCTTACCTAATCTTTCTCCTCTTGGTGTCCCACCTATCACACAATTATTGGTAAATTTGGGTAACTGACGCTGGAGATTGGAGATGTGTTTTATTTTTAGTTCAGTACAGTCTGTGAGACGGAACGTTACGGTTTACGTGAGAATTTTTTGCCACTGGTAGGCATGGCAGGTCCTGCGAATTACAATATTTCTTTAAGTTTCTTTTTGCAAATGCATTGTTTTACTTATTATTAATCGTAAAATAAATAAAATTACTTTTGATCAAAAGTTTTATTTTTTTTTTATCTTGGTCTGGTAAAAGGTACAGTGTCAATTTGTGTTCAAGTTGAAAATTATCTTATAATTTTTTCTTTACATTAAGTTTTCGGTTATTATTACTAAAAAATATATGCTTAACAAACCTCTATATATATATTTAAAAAAAATAATTAAAACAGTTTAATTTTTTTCCCTTCAAAGGTGTGCCAGTCTCACAGAATGCACGTTACCAGTTGTGCTCCAAATTTACACGTTACCAGTTAAGGGTTAAAAAGGACAAATGTTCCTTCACGTAGAAACACAACTATTGAGAGCTTTCCTTACTTTATATTCTTTCTTTGTTTCTGACTCGTTTACAACTCATCGCCTTTGCGGTGTTCAGTATTTTTTTTCCGTAGATTTCTATTCCGTATTTGTCCTTCTAAGTTGCATAAGAAGGAGTTAATCAAAGTTAAACATGTTAAATATATTTAATTACTTGAAAAACACTAGTAGATTTAAATCAAGCTCATAAAAAGGCACCTCCTTTCTCATTTAATTTTTTTTTGTAGAGTTTTTTAAATCCTTATAGGTAGACAGAATCTGCTGTATCTTTAGCTGGTTTAAGAACTTTCAAATAAATGCATTTTAACAAATGTAAGTAATGGTAGTCTGTAACTTAGAAGAAAATTAAAATAGGTTCATGACATATTTTGCAACTGTTTCAATAAACAAAACTGAATTAATGGAAACATCAAAATTTTCATAGACACAAAGCTAACAGCATTGAACAGAAACTAGTAATTCCCTATGAACTTGTCAGGCCATTTAAGGTATTTTTGATACAAAGGTGACGAGTTCGCTTGTATATAGGTTTCTTTTCAGTCAGATTTTCTCGTATAACACTTCAGCTAAGTGTATCTAAAAATTCTAAAGGTTTGACACGCACGCTACTTTTTGTTTTCCTGAAGGTTCCGCGAAATCGCTATGGACTTTAGCCGTCTTCTTTGCAGCTGCATTTTTTTCATCACGCTTAAGTGCGCTTGGTTTGATCAAATTTAACGCAGCCCCATTAGAGTAAGCGGGATATGTTTCTAAAATTTGTTAATTCCGTCGCACTCTCTCTTCCGCGGGCTGCCTCGCCGTTGTAGCATGCGAGTTCACTCTGGAAATCTGCGTTATAGGATTGGCTGCAGGTGTTGGTGCGACAGAAGCTTATGGCACGAAAAGGTGGCTTGCTTAGCTTTTGGGGTGAGTTGTTTTCCGGCTGGGGTTTCAGGCGCTTCTTCGAGAGCGTGGCTTCAATACCTTCCGCGCCTTAGTGCGTGGGCTGCCGTTGTTTACGTGCTGTCACAGCGTGTTTTGTTTTTGGGATGAGTTCTTGACGGGCCGTGTTAAGTGCTTCCGTGCCGTTGGTCGTGCGGTTGTTTGGTGACCCCTTTTCGTTCTTCTGTCGACCGACGCCCTGCATTCTCGTGTGCCAGGCAGGCATCATACCCGTTGGGGGATTCATCGTGCGTGGACGTGCAAATGATGGCAGTAGCGTTTCCTGTGGGGAATTGGTGTCATCATTCAGCACCGCTGCAGCGTTGCTGTTTTGTTTGCACTGCAGGCGAGCCCGACACTAACGACGCGGCCAGGCAAAACCAATAAGGTAGTGTGTGTGTAGTTAGTAACAACTAATTAACTTCTAATTTATGTAACATTTGCTAAGTCATGACCGCCTTTCGCTGAGGCCGCTTATAAAGTAATTCATTTATCTGTTTGATTATAATATATGTAACATTTGATGAGTCATGGCCGCCTTTTTGCTGAGGCCGCATGTAAACTAATTCATTTATCTGTTTGATTACAATTCATGTGCCTATTTGTTGAATCACGGCCGCCCCTTCGCTGAGGCCTCTGTAAACTAATTGTTTTTTGTACGATTAACTTGATAAGAGGCTTCCACGAATGGGGCCCCCAATTAATCCACTGCGAGTTCCGGTTCAATGGGATTGCCGGGAACTGCCACTTAATAACCCTAACTTGGGTTCAGTTAGTTGTTGGAGTGAAACAAGACTTAACAAACACGAGTATATTGAGTAACAACGATTACAAACGTCACTGATGGACCGATGGTTTTTTACAAAAGCTTCAACTGTTGTGACACGCTTGGATTGGCCACGCGAAAATAGCGAATTGCGCGTAACCGTAACACAAAACAACCTGGAAACGACTTTACCAGGGAGTTAGACCGAAACGCAAACTAGCACAAAGCATAGCTGAACTTGCTTCCTCGAGGCTCTGAATCTAACTAACTCTGAATTTACAGCGAGACGAACTCGCCAATTCAAGGAGGGGCAAGCTCAAACACTATTGGCTGAGGCGATCCTGCGTAGCCAATCGGAGCATCGCACGTTATTTAGGAAAAATGCTTATTCTAAGAAACCTTAATGCTAAGCTCTCTCAATGAGGCAATTGAACGAAATCCATAAACCCATGATTCCCAAATATGCTAAGTCGGCTTAAGTTCTAGTAGAAAATGTATCCATCCGCTTTAAAGCCATTAAGGGAAGCTTACAAATTCCTTTCCAACATTAACAGAGGCAAACAAATACGGCAAGATGCAAATTTGGCTTTACCACGACCTTTGAATGAGATAAAACAGTTATGACTTGAATTACGTGATTAATTATAATCAAAAAGGTTTTGATGCACGCATCTGTGTGAATCAAACATGCCGCCCCCGAAGTGCCGACTATGGCACGACGTGATTAAATCCCAAAATTAAACTGAAATCTAACACTACAAAATAATCAAATGCATAACAAGAACTAATGACAGATGATAATCCAAGAGTCTTACAGATAACTTACAACTAGCATGAATACAAGCAAAGAAACAACTAAACCTAGCAAAATGTTCAATTAGCGAAAACTACCAACTAAGAGCAAAGTCAATGTTTATTGCCCTTGATCGCAATGATCGTCTTTGGGTAGGATGTACACTTTACGCACCGAGCGTTTCAGGAGATTCCCTCGGGAATCGCGCACTTGCACCACACGCACAACACCATCCGCTCCTGGATATGTGGCCGAAATGATTGCCAGTGGCCAACGGTAGCTTGGAGATGCCTCGTCGTGGACGAGTACCACGTCGCCCACCTGGGGGGCTAGAGACGTGCTGGAGGACTTCCACTTAGGCCGGCGCTGCAGGAGGTGGAGGTAGTCCCGGGACCAGCGATCCCAAAACTGCTGGGACAGCCGCTGGACCAGCCCATAGCGGCTGAGACGATTTTCCGGTATGCCCTGGAGTTGGGCTTCCGGAAACGAAGTCAGCTTCCGACCGATCAAGAAGTGGGCAGGAGTAAGGACTTCGGGGAATGAGGCGTCGGTAGGGAGAACACAGAGTGGACGGGAATTTAGTATCGCCTCCACTTGAGTCAGCATGGTGTAATACTCAACGAAAGTTAACTTTGCATTGCAAGATATTCGCCTTAAATAATATTTCAATGACTTTACCCCCGCTTCCCAAATGCCGCCAAAGTGCGGAGAGCGTGCCGGAATAAAATTCCACTTAATGTTATGTTTCGACAATTCTTCCCTTATGCATTGCTCACTAGAGCCTGACAGGATATTTTTTAATTCCGATAACTGATTTCTGGCACCGGTGAAACAGGTAGCATTGTCAGAAAATATGTTGGAGGGTAAACCGCGTCTGGAGATGAATCTCCTCAACGATGCGATGAAAGCCTCCGTCGTGAGGTCTTCCACGAGTTCAAGATGAATAGCCTTCGTGGCCAAACACACAAATAGGGCTACGTAAGCCTTTACTTCTTTCGCGCCTCGCCCGGATTTGTTTTTTATAAACACGGGACCGGCGTAATCTATCCCGCAATTGCTGAAAGGGGGAGAGGGTGTGACACGAGCTTCGGGTAGTGATCCCATCAAGTGTTCATTCATCTTAGGCTTGGCCCGGAAGCATATCACGCAATTGTGTATTACTTTACGTATTAGGTCTTTGGCTCTCACGATCCAAAACTTATCCCGCAATGAGGCCAGTAACACCGAGTGTCCACAATGCAAGAGCCGCAAATGCTCTTGCTTCACGATTAGCAACGACAAAGGGTGACTAGCTGGTAACAAAAGGGGATGTTTTTGATCAAAGCTTAGATTGGAGTTTTCTAGACGGCCGCCCACGCGCAGTAGGCCCTGATCGTCCAGAAATGGGTTTAGAGAAAGCAGCGCACTATTTTTCGGCAATGGCGCTTTTTTAGACAAAACTGCTATTTCTCCGGAAAAGACTTCCGCCTGTGCAATTTTGATCAGGCGGCGAGTAGCGTCCTCCAATTCGTCAATGACTGGAGGTCCCGACCAGCGCGTTTCGGTGTTTCTGTTTCTCGCGAGACGCAGGCAGTACGCGACTACGCGCTGTAATTTTGTAAAACTGGAATAGCGCCTGAAAAGTTCAAATTCTGGGACGCGATGGTGAAGAGTGGCCACTACTGGGCGCGACTCTTGGGCTGCTAGCTCACCCGAATCAATTTTAACGGGCTGGGGTTTTAAGTCCGCCTGTGACAAAAATTCTGGCCCGTGCCACCACAAGCGTGAGTTGAGTAACTCCTGGGGTAACATTCCCCTGCTAATTATATCGGACGGGTTGCAATTTGTACGCACGTGAAACCATTCTTCCCTATTGCTTAGTTCGTGAATCTCGGACACCCGGTTCGCGACGAACGTCTTCCAATTACTCGCATCCTTATTTATCCAGTGCAGAGTTATGGTGGAGTCCGACCAATAGTACACGCGGTCAAATTTAAATGCGGAGGAATCGAGTATAGTTTTAATCAAACGAGCCAACAGTAAGGCTGCGCAAAGCTCCAAACGAGGCAAGGATATTGTTTTTAATGGAGCGACCCTTGACTTAGCACAAAGCAAATTGGTGGTGACATTACCGCGCGCGTCAACGCAACGTATATACACGGCGCACCCGTAGGCTACAGAACTCGCGTCCGCAAATCCGTGGAGATCCATCGAATTTATGTCATCGCAAATTACCCGTCTCGGAATTGCCAACGAGCCCAAAGAGCGTAATGAAGAATGGAGTTCGTCGTATCTGGAGCGCATCTCCATGGGCACCGTTTCGTCCCATGACAACTTCAACTGCCAAATCCGTTGCACGAGAAGTTTCAAAGTTAGAACGCTTGGACCAAGTAGTCCCAAGGGATCGAATATTTGAGCCATACTAGAGAGTATAGCCCGCTTGGTAACTGATTTGCAACAGCTAGGGTTTACTCTGTAACTTAGCACGTCCCGCCGAGTATCCCAAAAAATGCCGAGAGTTTTCTCCGTGGCGTCTTCCGTCAAAGAAATGGGCTCCATGCTGCCGCGATCTACACCAATGGCGCTAGCTACTTCACTGTCGTTGGATGCCCACTTTCGCAATTCAAACCCGTACCCCGACAAAGCGCTACTAATTTCGAATTGCGTTTTTATGGCTTCCGCCCTATTTTCAAAACCAGTCAGTAGGTCATCTACATAAAAATCCCGGCTAATTCTTAATGAGGCCTCTGGAAGCGATGCTTCGATTTCCTGGGCGATTTGTATCAAGCACCTAGTTGCTAGGTACGAGGCTGATTTAGTACCGTAGGTGACCGTTAATAATTTGAAGCATTTTACCGCTGAGGTTTTGTCGTCACGCCATAAAATTAATTGGTATTGCGTCTGCGAGGGGTCCACGAGAATTTGCCTATACATTTTGGCGCAATCTGCTTTCAGCACGTACTTGAATTGCCTAAAGCGACAAAGAATTGCAAACAACGACTGCTGGACCACTGGGCCCTTATGTTGAAGGTCGTTAAGCGATACTCCGGAGGAGGACGCACAACTGCCGTCAAAAACAACGCGATGTTTGGTCGTTGAACTGTCCTCCTTTATGACTGGCAAATGTGGTAAATAAAACCTAGGATGAGGAAGGCTCGCTTCGTCGTCCACCTTGCTCAAGTGACCAAGCGACTCGTATTCTTTGAGAAATGCGGAATACGCGGTTTTCAACTCGGGATTTTTTGACAATTTGTTTTCTAATGAATAGAAACGCTTTAACGCTATACCGCGCGAGTCTCCCAGCGATGGAGCATCTTTCCTGAAAGGTATGCTCACGATGAACCTACGCGGCTCCGACGACGCCCGTTTCGTAGTCGATTGAAAATGGTCTTCGCAAAATTTGTCATCAGCAGAGAGTCGGCCTGATGAACCGTAAGCCCCCTCGATTTCCCAAAATCTCTGAATGCCGTGCTCGATGCCGGCTACACTTAAATGAACTCTATTTGAAAGCATGAGCGCTCGATTTTCGATGTTCATGTTTCCGCCTAAAACCCAACCAAAAAGAGTTTTTGTTAAGAATGGCTTCTCTGGGCCCAATTTCACCTGTCCCTGACAGAGCACTTGCCAAAAGACATTCGCGCCTAATAAAAGATCAATCTTTCCCGGTGTATTACAATCTGAATCGGCTAGCACAATGTTTGGTGGGATCTTCAAATCCCTCAACGAGAAAGAAAGGGCCGGCAGAGGGTCCGTAATTTTGTCTAACACAATACAGCTCAAAATGTCCTCGTATTTCCCGTTACGGGAGCGGATTCGAACGTTTGCTCTGAATTCAGCGTTCAGAGCCCTGGCACCAACACCCGACAGTGAGGTGATATTACCTCGTTTCTCAATTTTCAAATTTTGACACAAGTCGGCGCTAACTAAGTTAAGTTGGGATCCGGGGTCCAAAAGAGCTTTTGCCCGGGAAAATGACCCGGAGGATCCTTCTACGAATACGCTAACCGTGGACAATAAAACTTGCGCTGGCGCCGCGATTGCAGGACGGCTACAAGCTGCTGAAACGGATGCGACGGGTGCCTCGCTCGGGGAGACGGCCCCGACCTCCCGTGCGTCACTGCTGGATTCTGGCGGTCCAGGACGCGGCGACGAAGTATTTTCGTGCGCGTCGCGCTTTGGACGCAAACACAGTAAAGTATGGTGCTTTTTTCTGCATAAGCGGCATCTCGACGATGTGCATTTTACCACGAAATGTCCGGGCTTGAGACAATTGTTGCATAATTTCAAACGACGCGCCTCTTCGATACGAGCGTTTACCGACAATTTTGAGAATGATTCGCAAGCGCTAATCGAATGATTACTATTTTTGCAAAAATCACAAGAGTGATTACCTTGCTCTCTGGCTACATGAGCGCGTGCATGACTTTTTTGCTCGGATCCCTGATTTCCCAAACTCGAACTTATTTTCGCAGCTTCCAGCGAACCTAATAAGTGACTTTTGCTCTCTAAAAAATCTAACAACTCTCGCAAAGTAGGAAATTGTCCGGCATGTTTGCATAATTCCCAGTCAGTCTGCATTGCTGAGCTGAGCTTCGAAACTATGATATGTATTAGTATGGTGTCGACTGTGGGTTCCCCGTACGCCTTTAAAATTTCCAAAATTCTAACTACACTATCGAGCAGCCTTTGAACAGACGAATGTGAATCCTTTTTTACGTTCTCTAAACTGAATAACGCATTTATGTTTGATTTTACGATCAGTTTCTTATTTTCAAATCGCTTGACTAGAATGTCCCAAGCAATGGTATAGTTATCGTTGGTAACTTTTAACGACGAGATTGAACTAGCAGCTTCTGCCTTAAGGGAAGAAATCAAATAGTAAAATTTCTGAACGTTGGTCAAATTAACGTTGTTATGAATAAGCGACGTAAAGGAGTCATGAAATTGAACCCAATTCTCGAATTTCCCCGAAAAGGAAGGCAAATCTAAGGGTGGTAATCTTAATCCAGCGAGCTCTCCTGAAGGGCCACTTTGCGAAGAATTTTGACCTACATTCGGTTTTATACCCGAACTGATCTTATTTTTTGATAAGAATTCCTTTACTGCGCTACTAATCTCGCTAAAATGAGTCATAAAAGAGTCAAATTCATTGAAAAGTTCATCAAAGTTTTCAGCGTCGGCCTCCATTAGGCCCTCCATTGACTTCTTATACTCATCCAACAAATTTTGGAAACAACTAAACTCTTCTGACAAGTTGCCGACCTCGTGAGCCTTCACGGGGCTGGACGAAGAAATTCTATGAAATAGAGTTTTGAAACGATCTACTTGGGCTTTTATGAATTTGCAACGAGTGGTTAAAGTGCGAGTTTCCGACATGACCGCTGATGTCGAACGAGTTTCCACCATGATTGACACAAGCAAAAAACAGCACTAAACGAAGGTGTAATGGAAAAGGACTTACTTTTGATTTGAGAACGTAGTAACTTCTTGACGAACAGAAAACCAACCCGCTGCCGATCGCTGCCGCTTGACGTGGGACCTGGACTCGGTGTAAGCTCTCGATGGTTGAATTTCCTGGTGTTGGCGAAGCTTCTTGACGCTCTCCGACGAAACGATGTTGGAGCAATTGCATCCACCAGCTACTGGAAACTTGTACACTCGCGTTTTTTAGCTTCTTCCACATCCGGCTCGAAGGACCAATGTTTTTTGTACGATTAACTTGATAAGAGGCTTCCACGAATGGGGCCCCCAATTAATCCACTGCGAGTTCCGGTTCAATGGGATTGCCGGGAACTGCCACTTAATAACCCTAACTTGGGTTCAGTTAGTTGTTGGAGTGAAACAAGACTTAACAAACACGAGTATATTGAGTAACAACGATTACAAACGTCACTGATGGACCGATGGTTTTTTACAAAAGCTTCAACTGTTGTGACACGCTTGGATTGGCCACGCGAAAATAGCGAATTGCGCGTAACCGTAACACAAAACAACCTGGAAACGACTTTACCAGGGAGTTAGACCGAAACGCAAACTAGCACAAAGCATAGCTGAACTTGCTTCCTCGAGGCTCTGAATCTAACTAACTCTGAATTTACAGCGAGACGAACTCGCCAATTCAAGGAGGGGCAAGCTCAAACACTATTGGCTGAGGCGATCCTGCGTAGCCAATCGGAGCATCGCACGTTATTTAGGAAAAATGCTTATTCTAAGAAACCTTAATGCTAAGCTCTCTCAATGAGGCAATTGAACGAAATCCATAAACCCATGATTCCCAAATATGCTAAGTCGGCTTAAGTTCTAGTAGAAAATGTATCCATCCGCTTTAAAGCCATTAAGGGAAGCTTACAAATTCCTTTCCAACATTAACAGAGGCAAACAAATACGGCAAGATGCAAATTTGGCTTTACCACGACCTTTGAATGAGATAAAACAGTTATGACTTGAATTACGTGATTAATTATAATCAAAAAGGTTTTGATGCACGCATCTGTGTGAATCAAACACTAATTCATTTGAGTGTTTGATTATAATTCATGTGTTATTTGCTGAATTATTGCCGCCTTCGCTAAGGCCGATGTAAAATAATTAACTTGGTAGCGTGCTAGCTTCCATTATCCCGTCTGTGGTATGGGCGATTACAGTTAAAGCGCCTCCTAGCTGGGTTATACATTTAGCACATTTATTATATGGTTACATTGTGTGTACCAACTTAAAATACATGTTTTTAGGCCAATCGATCGTTTTATAGAACAATGGCTTATGATTTCCTACGAGTTTGTGCATGCTTATTTTCAGGTTGTTATATACTGTGTAAAGATAAATGTACCGCGCAGCCTGAGTGTTTTAGCGTTACAGGTAAGTCGGTTGCGCTCGTCGCTGCAGTGTTAAAGGTCTTGAGGATGTTACTATATTCTATTCCCGTTGAGCTTTGGCATTTGCCAAGGTGTAAAGATAGAAGGTAGGCTCATTTGATTTTCCGGTTTCACTCTGCGTCTATCTTTGCATTTTCGTTTATTTTGATGAAACCGGGTGGCGCTCAATGAATCTTATTAATGTTTACCGTCCCTTAGGCCGTTGCCCGTAAATAGTCTCGTGGAGGACCACCCCTTGTTTCACTGATGTCTAGTCGGCATATTTTGTTGCCGGCTGCGCAGCGGTCCTAAGTGAGTCAGTGTTCCGATTTCGAGAAATATCGTCCGCGCTGGCCGTTTAGCTTTTACGGAATTTTCGTATAAGCCGGCGCGGTGTCGTAAAAGTCGTTTTAAACCGTAGCAAACTGTAAACTAATTCAACGCAAATTAATAAAACTGACACTGCGGAACGTAAAAGACATTGCGCTAACATAATTGAATAAGTGGAAAAGTGTTTTCAAAAATGTACAAGACGGAGATTGGAAGAACATAAAACTGGTTGGCCTATTATGCTTTTATGATTTTATACAGAATACTGAAAAAAAACATTATTATTTGTGCAACTAAAGAACTAAGTGGATAATGACAAACTGAGTAAACAGCTTCTAAGAAGAGTTTTGAAACCATTATTGGAAAAATAAAAACAAATGAGGTATCCCTGCATACAATAAAATATTGCAAGTAATAACAGGTAAGACAATAATAAGGTAGGATGATTAGTTCCTTCTCTCTCAGAAGAATTTTTAGGAGTGTAATGTTCTGCATTAAAGGAAAACTTGTATAACATGCTTTGTTAACATTATTTAATGCACACTTCACAACAATAATAATTTGGTGCATCTTTGGGTACGAACTTACATGCAGTGCCCATTTAACCTCTTACATGCTGCTCGCGCTTTTGCCCCAAAGTTGCATTTTACAGATTAATTAATTATTCAGAATAATTCTACTTATACATTACACTACAATTCTTCCTTCCTTATTAACTGCTCTACATTGAAAAAGTTACATGTAACCTGTCTGGCGGAAATCTATTTCTCTGAGGTCTTGTTTTTAAATTATGTTCTTCAGTAACCATTTCTGAAGCATCAGTAGCATCAGACAAGTGATTGTCTTGTCCCTCGTGTTATTATAATAATGATTCACTATGCTTTACAAACGGTATTTTTCTTTCTGGTTGTCTATAACAGTATAATTGATTAACTTATCATAACCCTGTTTCAATACAAGATGTTATTTTAATGTCGTATGCATTTTATCCTATAATTTTATGTATAATTCCTGGACTCCTACAGGGTTTAGCGTATCTGAAATCTTTTGATAAAGCACGATCCTCCTCTTTAAATATAATGTTCTTTTTACCCTTATAATTATGTTTTTGTAAGTACTGGCTACGCCTCATCTTATTTTTTCAACAAATCTAATCTCGTTCGTAACGACCTACCAATTAACAATCTAGCTGGAATCTCGCCAGTTGTACAATGTTGGGTATTTCGATAGTTTAGTAAAAAGTGATATAAAGATTTGGAAAAGTCGATCCTATTGTAGGAATTTACTTCTTTCAATAAATAATTTTTATAGTGTTTACACTATTTTCCGCCGCCCCATTCGAATATGGATGTTACGGTGGACTCGTAATGTATTTAATAACGTTCGTTTTTAAGAAGTACTCCATTTCTGCTGATAGGTACAAATTGCATACCATTACCGGAAACCAAAATGTTAGGAAGACCAAATCTGGCAAATACTCGTACTTCTCTTAGCTTTTCAATTGTAGCTGTGGATGTAGTGGAATTCATTACGAAAACTTCGAGCCACTTTGGAAACCCGCCAATGCTTACTAATAAATATTTTCCAAAAAATTAACCCAGATAATCAATGTGAATTTTTTCCCAGGCCGACTGTGGTCTAGGCCAAGGTGCTTCTGGGTGGATCTGGCCTGTGTTTTAGGCAATTAGAACCCGATTTGCAAATATTTTGAATATCTGAGTTTCATGATGGCCACCACATATACGACCGGGCCAATGCCTTCATTTTTAGTATCCCAAAATGGGACGAATAAAGTTCATTTAGAATATTGAATTTTGCAAAGTTTTAGATACAATAATTACTCTGTAACCCCATAATAAGATACTATCTTCGATATTTATTTCATATTTACGCCTAAGAAACGGTTTCACATTTTCTTCACAATTTTTAGGCCATGCCTTTACTTAATAACAGATCAATATTTGTTTCGTCTTTGATTTAACCTTTTACATGGTGCGCGCTCTTTTGTCTCAAAATTATATTTTACAGTTTAATTAATTAATTAATTAGTCACAATAATACAACGCATACACATTTGTCTGGCTTGGTATCCGTATTAACCTTTACTAGTTGCTTCATATGCTTTCAGAGTTCCTAGTTTTATTTTTCTTTATGTTGTTCTTTAGGTGTTCATATCCGACGCTCATATTTACCAGATCATTTTCTTGGGGCTGCGGCATTGCTATGGTTAATTACTCAATGGTTTCTATCTTTGAATATGACATTAATTAAAGGTCTAAAAGCTTTTACAAGACATTCTTATACAGTCCCATTAGAATATCATTAATAAATTTTATATTATTTGTTTATAGACATTTTAAGCCATTGTACTCTATTCTTCTAAAGGTATTCCCGTTTTACATGTGATAAATTTTAACAAACAGCCATTATTACTTTAGCGAGTTATGGATCTTCACCTAGTCTGTTATATACGTTTAAATAGCTGTGGTAAAATATAAAGAAAGCATTAATAATTCTACTATTGTGGGTAGAGTGAGCAAATAACGGAGTCTATTAACGGACAATAGTTTTCAATTTGTACATTACAAAAGATCTTTATTAGCATATATTCTGGTGTGATTTAGTAATTTCTCAATCTAATCGCTGCAGTTAGATCTACATTCCATGTTTAACTCTATGAGCGTAAAAGTGGAAATGTATAGTTCCTGAGTGTTGCTAACGCTATGTCCCTGAGAAGATAGATGCAGTGACCTAAATTTGTTTCAAAACTTACAGCCGCCGCAAAAAGAAAGAATGCTGAAAACCAATATCACACAAGCAGCACAGCTTAACGTCCTGTCAACTTATCTTTAAGGGATTACGCCACGCTTCACATTCTGCGACAGCATTTCGCTATCGGCTGATTAATATCATCTACTGTCACCATTGCGCGTTTACTATTAGACGTTCGTTCTTTATCCACACTAATTTTTAAAAAAAATTCTTATATCTATTATTTTGTCATGTGTAAATGTGTCAGCTGTAATTAACGTTATGATGAAATAATGTAAAAATTATTATGCATTAAACATACATTACATACATTCTTTTTACGCTGTGGAAGAGCATTTTAACAACACTGTTGTTGACCTACTTAGCATGCTTTGTCATCGTAAACATGTTAATTCGTCTGGAGGCTCTGATGTTTCGATCATCAAAATTCAAAATTACCTTTTAGGTTAATATTCTAATTGACTGAATGCAGTATCTCATTACATGTTTAGGTGATTGATAACACAGGTCTGCGTCTTGAAACATTGTAATTTAAGTAATTGATTATCCCTAATTACAAATCTGTTTTTAGTTTTTTCGATCGTGTAAGGTTTTGAGCAAAACAGTAAAACAACATAAGTAATAAAGATGCATCTTTGGATTTAAGATATGCAATAAATGTAATAAAATGCAGCGAAACATTTACTAAAAACACAAAAAGAACTTAAAACAACGTTATATTGTCCTTTCATCCCTTGAAAAACCTTCGCCGCTTGCTAGCAAAACTCCTTTTCATTGTTTTTCTATGGTGCCCGACTGTAGCACTGCCCCCCTTAAGCATTGACTATCCCAATACTCTTGATATCATCTTTCCATCTCTTTTATGTTATGGTAATCCAAATATTTAAGAGTGTGTGTGGTATGATTTTTAGGCTCTGCCAGACCAATCGTATCCCAAAAGGCACGGTTTTTCTAGTTCCTTTAAATCAGTTCCTTAATGATTCTTTAGAAGTCTTGAAAATAACATGTGGTGCCCAAAGTTTTATTTTGAGCTCCAATTTTAATGTTAAAGTGTAACGTTTCATATAGTCTCTGCAAAGGGCGCTCTGAATTTATACCTCGGGTTAGCTCATTCCGGAGAAATGTTCACACTAACTCAAAAGTATACGGTCAAGGAAAACACAAAATATATATAACAACCATATGATGTTTTTAACTAGATATACAAATTATGAATTACTCTGTACATCTCTGGGGCAGCGTCTCTTGATTCCTGTTCGCTCCGAAACTCAACTAGCAGTTGAACACGGCAGGCTGCTTTGTACGGGATTGAGCCAAGTATTTTGGCCCTGTTTATAACGGATTCCCCACAGCGCTGCATATGACGGCAGTGTTTACATTTGCCGGACTGCAATTATTCATAAATTAACCAGTTTAAGAAATACCTATTAATCGCAGGGTGCATAAACATTGGAGCGGACTGGTGTTTGTGCTCTGGGAGGACAGTGCACTGTTCTCGAGGACGATTGTATCGCGGAATTCGCCAGGTGAAGCACGCTTATTTTTTTAGCCCGGCAATAGCACTTGACAGCTCGGTCTTGCGGACAGCAGATACCCCAAATTCGGGCTCAGGTCGCTGGTTTCGCCTTTTGCTGTAGCGATGGAATTGACCTTTGGAAGCTGTTCCAGGAAGTACTTACAGGTTCCTCCGTACTTTGTTACAGGTATGTTAATAGATTTAGGTCACAGTGCGTCTTAAACCACCTTGGACAAGTGGTTCTGTGCGCAGGTGTTTGCGCTTGACATTGGAACGATGTGAATCGCTTTAAGCGGTTAATCCCACGAGACAGGTCAGCTGCCAAGCCAGGGTTTAAGCCTAAAGGATTCTATTTTACATGGTAGGTAAGCTGAGAAGTCAAAATCGAATCCTAGCGGCTTCGCTTTACGGAATTAGTTAAGTTCGGAAAGTTTAACCTTAGGGCTGACAGGTCAGCTGCCACCTCCCTAAAATCCTGAGCTGGTAAGAGTTGGAGGTCTACTCCGTTAAACAGATCGGCAGCCAGTTGGAGGGTCCAGTCAGGAGAGGAAGAGGAGAGTTCAAGAGAATAAACTAGGTATTGCTGGTCAGGATCGGTGAAATCAAGTTTGTTAAAACCACGGCGAAAGCCGCCTTATACTCTTGGGTGCCCTCGTTATCTGTGCTTTTCTAGAAGGGTTGGATTTGAACTGCGCAGCGCACTGGTTTGTGCTCTATGCTCGAATTGCGGGTGCGTGAGTTGTTATTACCAGTTCGAGCGCCGGATAGATGTAACGTTTGATTATGCGATGTATAAATTTAATACATTTTTCATGTTTAATTAAAATGTATACAGCAGCTAGCGTTACAAAAGTAGCCAAATATGCATTTTTAACAAAATCAGTAATGTTTCTTGCATACCCTTTCACTGTAAACGGACAAAGAATATAGCAAAAATCGTCAGGCTTATTTTTACAACACCTACTAGACATTTCCACAAAAATAAAAGCACTCATAACTTACTGATAGATTAACATATCAACGCTAACTTTATTGCTTTGAAGATCTTGTGTATCAAAATATTCACGAATTAAAATGAAATATTACAGTAGTAAGGTTTTCAATTTATAAATGCAGTTGTATTTAATATCGAGCCCTGATTACTTTATTTGCAATTTTCGTTAATACTACTGGCGGGTAGCTCTGATACGCGGTTGTAGACTGTGGTGTAAAAGATTCAAATCTAATTTACAATATTTTATTGCCAAAATCTAGCTACAAACACAATGGAGATAAAATAATTACAACTTTATCGTAATACAATTGAAGGGTGGGTATGAGAAAAAACAAGGAGTGTTACTTTTCTATTATTTTGAGATAATTGCATTTTTTATTAGCAACTTAGTTATACTAATTAGAAAACCTCTAAACTTTATTATTATTCTTAATGAAAAGAGTTCTATTTTACAATTTCAAAAAAATTCATTATAACTACGAAACAAAAGCGTACAAAACAAGGTATCTCCATTTAAATTTTACTGGTGTGGTAATTGGCTTAGCATAGTTGAACAGTAGGGCCACACAATTTCTTCAGTAGCTTGTATTTGTCGGTCTTGATAGATTTTAAACCTAAAGGAGTAGCAAGTTTTAGTAAACACATACATAATTGATTTTTTTTACCGTTATATGCTTGAAGTGGCAGTTCAAATTCGGCCCCTGAATTACTATTGTTGATGCAGTTTTTCTTGTAGATTTTTTTACTGTAGGTAGAATTGGGTTGCTTGGCCAAGTACTGTGAAAAGCTGATCTGCGACTTTTTAGTCTAGGATGTTCTCGGCTAGATTCAATTTCTTTAATTCGTTGGGTAGGGAATGGTCATTTCTTGACATATTTGCCTGTTAAAAATACATGTCACTGTGTCAGCATCTTTTGCGTAACACTAATGATATCAAAGGGAAATGGCCTTGTTCGAGCTGCTTGTAAAACATCAATCCAATCGCTTGGGAGTTCCACTTTTGACATTAACTGCGCTAACCCCATATTCTTATCGCAGTCCAACTTCCCTCTCAGAGAATGTTACCTTCATAGAATCTAGCAATTGCACTGTTGCACAATATAATGCATAAAACGAAACAGTAATAAATTTTGGTTTTAACCTACAGCATCGCAGAAAATATGCAAATGCTTGCAATTTTCATCTAAATAATTATAAACAATAAAGTAAAATAGGAACGAAACCACTTTGTTTAGCCATTTTTGCTATTGTCTGAGGAAAGTGTGCCGTGGCAAGAACATAAATATTGAAGAACAGCATCGAAAGTTGACGGAGATAATACATACAATCTCGTTCGGTATCGGAGAGATGATATAAGAGCAAGGTAATCGGTCAATCCATAGCCAAGAAGTTATAGATCTCGATTGGCATTGGAAGGATGATCTATAAGCCAGCCACGCGGCCAAGCCGTAGCTAACAGCTTATAGATCGGTCGGTATCGGAGAGATGATCTAAAAGCGAGGTACTCGGCCAAACGTAGCCAGCAGGTTATAGATCTCGGTCGGTAAGGGTGCTCAAAGCATTTATACTAACTGGCGCGGGACGTGGTGGTTTCAGGTTAGGTGAAAGGTTTACTCAAGCAGTTCAACTTCTCGAAGAGAAGCTAGGATAAGAAGTTGAAATCAAGGGTAGTTTTGGCAAGCAGCATTGCTTAAATGCAGTTCAAGCATGTTTCAGGTCAGGTTAAGGGTTATTTAGTTCAACTTCTGAGGTATAAGTTAGGAGTAGAACTTAACTTGTCTTTACACCCCGGGGGCCTTCCTTTTATATTCTTTCGAGGGATTCTACCTGGTGAACCCAAAGTGGGGCTAAATATGATAATCTGGTGGTGACTAAGAGTAGAAATAGAGCGGATCAAGCGACTCCGCTTAGCTTGTGCAACTCGCAGGTTTCACACTTGTGCCCTATCAGGAAATCGGCAGGATCTCCGGCAGACTTTTCTGATTTTACATAACCCCCGGTGTGGCCCAAATGTCTTAGCGTCGTGTTTTATTGTGACTAGAACGCATCTTGCAAATGGATGATGGTAATTAGGACGTTTTAAAATAAATTTCACAGAAGCTATCATTACACAGTACTTCTCAAAATTCTTAATCTAATTTGAATCGCATACCAAAAAATATCATAGTAATGGTTTAGAAAAAAGTCTGCATGATACAAATACTAATCGGCTTGTTGAATTAGATGTACATCCTAACTAAGCTACAAAGTTTGAATAGTTTAGACACAAATTTTTCGTAGGCTTGTGTAATCATTATAATTAAGTAAAAAAATTATACAAATACATTTATGAGCCAGAATACGAAAATTAAGCCAACCATACCTTTATGCAACTTACAGCCTCTTAAAAGTCTAGAAGAAAAAATACATTTAAATTCGTTAATCAAAAATGCCGTAACACAGAGTACTCACATTTAGAATACGTGTGTATCTATTAGTGACTAGTGCAGCCTCTTAATGGTTTAGAATTTGATGTACAGAGGGCGCTGTTGCAACAAGTTTATGCTATAGTTTTTATTAGAAATTGATCTAAGAACAATTTCTTAACATGTTTTTTATTATACCTGCATCAGAATCGCCATTTAAAGCACGCCTGGGCGTGCGAATACAGGCGATTAAAGCTCGCCGAGCTTTAAAGGTTGTCAAGGAAACGACTGAATGCAACAACGGACATGGACGCGACAAAAACGTAAATAATTCTTGTAACTATAGTAGCAATATTATTATGCCCTCTCGATTTATCACGACAAAAATTATTTCTAAGTTTTTAGTGCGTAATTTATTTCCAGTATTGGAGGTATAATAAAAAATAGCGTAAAGTATTCGTGGATAACTGGTCTTTAAAACACTTGCTCTATTTCGAGCACTCCGGCTACGCCGTCGTGCTCGAAAATTCGCGCGTGTTTTAAAGACCTTGTTATCGACTCATACTTTAATATACTATTACTGTTTAATTGAATGTCACGACATAATAACTTTTCTAAAAACAAAAGCGCTTATGACAAACATTGTCATGGATAACACAACTTTTCGAGTATATTTTATCTTTGGGGACTAACTGAATGTTCGTTTATCTTAAATACGAAAACTCTAATAATAAAAATTAATTATATAAGGTGAGGCACAATATTGCGACCAAAACTATATCTGTGATCAGCTTCAGCAACGTCCATTGTGCATTATTACCAAACCTTCTGAGAGGGTGTATTACTCAACAATATGTACCCACATTTGCCAAATACAAGTACTTTGTGTCAAAGTATTCTCGAATCATGAATTAAAATATCCTTTACTTTTTGAATTTGAAGAAGCTGTAAGTTGTCAGGGGTACAACTTTGAACTAGGGTATGTTTGACTTTATCTTCTTATTTTAATTCAGCGATTTACTTATATCATATTTTTCATATACTTATAAATCATTCTGCAAGTTGCATTGTTTGCATATAGTTTGCCTTCTTTTGACCAGTATGCGCTGTGAGTAATGTTAAACCTTAAGATAACAATGCCAATACAAAATATAATTGCTGCACCTGTCTAACTATTAAGATATTTGTTTAATAATAATGTGAAAGTTCATTCTGAAAGTTTTGCTTTTCTCATATATTAAAGATATTTACAGCAGAGTAATGTAATTAACACGTTAAACTAATACAAAGGAGAACTACTAAGTTTTCCATTCCTCACCTTTTGTGAAATTTACGGTCCATAAATACGGGTACACCTAAAGTTGTAGAGTTTAAAACTCCTGCAAGAAGAATTAATTTTCTACAAATTCTCAACACTATCACATTTATGCTGGGATCGAGTTTCAAAAGTTTAAGTTTTGCAAGCCAGTTTTTCTAATGGTTGGTAGAGAATATATCAACGGTATTCTTGACCTTGCTGTCACTTTAACAAGGTTGTTCTCCAAGAACTTTTAGGTACGAATGTAGGCTGGTGCACCCAGTAACAGTCTTTCTTTATCGTCTGAACTTTGCAACAAGGTTTAGAACAGCTGAGAAACAGGCATTTATATGCTTTTGCAATTGATATAGATAATTTGCGGTTTTCAGATACAATCAAAAGCAAGCGGACATCGCCAATGGCGTCTGATTGGTCAGTTACCAATATATATCTCTGTATGTCTTAATGTCACCAATCAGGACACCTTACCACGTGATTGTTAAAAACTACGTAATTGCTATACATTCATTTCATCTTCTGGGTGAATTCACTTTCGTCTTCGATTATCCGTTTAGGTTATTATTGATTATTATTCTGCAACTGCATTTATGAATACAGGGTGATCTATAACGTACGGAGGAGATTTTTAGGGTAGATAGAAGGAATTAAAATAAACATTTTTGTTAATAAAATTATTAGAAAATCTCAATAACTAAAAAGTTACAACGAGTTAAAGCTTAGTTAAATATGAAGTAGTTGTTCGGAAATTATGTGAGTAATTTATGTTTTACATTTCAATTGGGGATATTTGAGTTAACTGAACCACATATCGGTACAAAAAGATCTAAAAAAATGTAAAATAGAAATTACGGCTTCTTAATGTTTCCTTTTAATGCTCAACAATTCTTGTAGAAACTATTGAGAACTGCTGAATAATAAAAAAATAATAGACAAGTTGCCGTTGAAATTTAGGAAAGTGTCAATTTGACATTTCAGTAAATTTGAACACTTCAAATCTAAGATTTGTTATTAGTGGTCATTATTAAGTTATAAGTTCGGATAAAATGGTGAATTAGAATAACGATGAATACATGGACATGATAATAGTTTATGGAGCTGCCGATAAAAGTGCCGCATAATCAAGGTGTATGTTAAGTAACAAACGCCTTCCGGGATTGGACCGTGTCATGATTGAGATCGACGAACTCAACGTTTCGCCCACTTTCCTAAGGGGCTTCATCAGGAGGAAAAAAGCAAAAGAGCACGGTAACTCAACGTGTTAACCACGCCAGAGGCGAAACTCTTTGCAGGGAAGGGACAGAAGAGTACGGTAACTCAACGTGTGAACCACGTCAGAGGCGAAACTCGACTGACTATCGGAAGAAGAAAGACGAGAATTTATAGGCAAGCGCCGTCGCGATTCAGCAAATGCCGTCGCGGTTCAGTGGCGGTGGGCGGGGCTTAGAAATTAGCACTTTCCACATAGAAGGAAGGGAAAAGCCTTCGTCCCGATTGAGATTATTAGGGTGTTTGCAAATCTCAATGGCTTCGCAAATCTTTCTGCTAAACAAGAATGGGGATTTGCAGATGATGGAAGTTTCAGCAAAAAGGATCTTATGACCAGTATCGCGTTGGTGTTCGGCGATGGCCGATGATGAAACGAGACCTGACTTGAGACAGCGCTGGTGCTCAGAGATGCGAGTTTTCACTGAACGACCTGTTTCACCAATGTATACAGCATTACAAGAGCAAGGGACTCTATAAATACCTTTAGATGACATAGTGTTTAATTTATCTTTAGATGAAGGAAGAACCTGTGAGATTTTGCTCGGGGGTTTGAATACTGTTTTAATGTTTTGTTTTTGAAGAAACTTTCCTATGCGGTCGGTGACTTGGTGGATATAGGGAAGAAAGACTATTGCTGCAGGAGGATCGGGTTTTGTAGGTTTGGGAGGCCGTGGATGAAGATGGCGATTGATGGCAGACTGTATATCCCTAGCACGGTAACCGTTATTCCTAAGAGCTTTCCGAATGTGATTTAATTCAGCGTGGATATTATCGGGTTGGAATATGGAAACAACCCGGTGTACAAGCGAATTGATAACGGAAAGTTTTTGTGTAGGATGATGGTGGGAATCGGCATCTAGATAACGATCAGTGTGAGTGGGTTTGCGATATACAGAATGACCAAGTTTGCCACTGGGTTGGCGAGAGACCTGTACATCTAAGAAAGGAAGGGAACCGTTACTTTCTATCTCCATGGTAAAGTAAATGTCTGGATGTTGACTATTGAGATGATTTAATAATAATTTAAGAAGACGGGTAAAGACACGTTTATGCATGATAACTGTCTATCACATTTTAGTCGTCCTGTAAGAGATTATCTCGATTATAGTTTCCGCAATGATGGATCGACAAGAGTTGGATTTATTCAATGGGCCCCATGCAGCCCTGATCTCAACCCACTGGACTTTTTCTTATGAGGATACCTGAAAGACCGGGTACATGCAACTGAAGTTGATACCATTGAAGAGTTGCGACATCGATTCAACGTTGCTACAGAGGACTTGCAAGAACAGTTTCGCAAGTCTCGAGAAATTGGATTCGTCGTTCGAGTGTTTATTGAAAATTAGGGACAGCATTTTGAACAATTTTTGTGAATATTTATATTTATGTAGTGATTGTTCTATTTCCTTTTCATAATTTTTAGTTTTTGCTAAATTTATGTTATTTAAAAAGCCTGTTTAATGTAATAAAAATTTGTAAAAGGCTTTACCCAGAACTTCCCTCGTCGACATTGTGATACTAAATAATTTTAAAAATCAAATTCAGTTAGGGGTAAAAATATCTTCACGTTTCTAATTAGATACATTTTCAAATAAAAAAAAACGTTACCGTTGGTCGAATTCGAACGGCAGGCGGATCGTGTATGCAGTCCCAACATTTTGTGAGAAAATTGCAAGGGAACGGGCTATTCCTACCTGAGCTACGGAATATCCACCCTTCGAATTCCTGCGTTGCTGCTATATTAAGTAACGCACTAATTTGTTGCTCCTTTTTGTATCGTACAACATTTATTTTGTTTTTATTGCGGTCCATTTTTGATAAGAATAAAGCCTGGGCTATGTACAAATTATTACTTGTATTTATTGCTAAGTAAGAGAATTTTATTTTTTAAGGTTCTCACCCTGTATATATTTGTCTGAAATTTTCTCGGTTTCATGCCAGGTACATATATAATGTGTATGTAAAATATTGTCTTTCTCCGACAAATAGTTTTTGAGTTATACCGAAAACAGGCAGACAGACAGACAGACAGACAAACAGACATAGAGACAGACAGACAGACTGACTGACGGAATTGAGAAAACCTGTTTTTCGTCATTTAGGAACCCTGAAATGTGAAGATCTCGATAAATCTCGAAAGGTGATTTTTTCGCCATTACAATACTTTCTTCATCTTTTAGTCGAGGGAAGTAAAAAGAAATTTTTGTAAATACATAATTTAAAATTTAAAAATTATGTACACCCAGTTTTCAAATAAGTTGTAAAAAAATATTTTTTCTTAGTAAACTATAAAAAATTCGAATTCGCTATTTTTACATCCCTCGTCTGAAAAACGAAGAAAGTATTGTAATTAAGAAAAAATCGCCTTCCGAGACGTCTTCAGATATACACGTTTAAGGGTTTCTAGATGACCAAAAACAGGTTTTCTCATTTCCGTCTGTCTGTCTGTCTATTGGCGGTATAACCCAAAAACTATTTGTCTGAAGAAGATATAATTTTGCATACACATACACTGATTTAGGGTAGGGCTTGGAAACAAAGATAGAAAATCTAGTCATGTCTTAACTTAAGTTGTAGGTGAACGTCAGATTGCAATTTGTTTATGAACACATCTGTCACTGTGACAAGTAAACGTTTTTTTAGCTCTAACTTCGTTATGTGTTACATTTTCTAAAATTTTGGGTTATTATCTGAAAGAGAATTAAAACCCACAACAATAATGCACTTAGTTTTTAAATATAAGAACAGCCGTTTACCTTAGAATGCCTATCAAAGGTTTCTGGTTGTCATTAAGACGTGCAATTGTCAAGTAGCAATGATCATAAGAACAATGATACTTGATAATTAATTGCACGTCTTAATGGCTACCAAAAACCGTTGATGGGCATTTTAAGGTAAACGGTTGCTTTTAGGCTTAAGAACTAAGGGTACGTTATTTTTGTGGTTTTTAATTGTTTTTCAGATAATAACCTAAAACTTCAAAAAAATTTACAGATAACGAAGTTAGAGTTAAAACAATTTTTCAAAGGTTGCTAAAGTGCCTCTTACAGTCAAGTCTAATTTATGATTTTTTTTTATTATCGCAGTACATAGTAGTTAGCATGTATACTAAAATTCAAATCGATATCTCTACATTTGTGAAAATTACCAAATAAATAAGAAATAAAAAATTGAGCTTCATGGCTCTGTAACTTCTTACTGAAGGGACTTTTTACTAAGGTATATTAGGTTTAATCGATTTATTATAACGTAACGAATTTGATTAATCGGTGTCCTATTCTTTTTGGGACACTCTGTATATACCTGGCATAAAACCGAGAAAAATTCACACAAATATATACAGGGTGAGCATCTTAAAAAAATTTAAATCTTGTTTATTTTTTATTTCACTTAGCATTAGACACAAGTACTAATTTGTACATACCGCAGGCTTTATTCTTGCCAAAAATAGAATCCAATAGATACAGAATAAATGCTGCACAATACAAAAAGGAACAAAGAATTAATGCGGGGCTTTAAATACAGCTGGAACGCGGGAATTCGAAATGTCGCGGTAGCTCTGGAGGCGATAGCTTAAACTACCTCCAAACAAAGAAATCGAATGGACCGTCTCGTTCGCAAGCGCTGAATTGGAGTCGCATCACCGGTAATATTTTTATTATTAGAGATACAGGAAAGTAACAATTTTCAATTTACTTTTGACAAGAATCCAACAGATAGAGCGTAAGTGCTCTTCTGCTTTACAGCGTAAGAGGTGTCAACGAAAAGTGGTTCTATTTAAGCCACCCGGTTCGACCACCGGTAACGGTTTTTTTTAATTTGAAAATTTATTTAATTCATTAGAAACGTGAACATATTTTTACTCCGAATTTCATTTTTAAAATTATTTAGTGCCACAATGTCAACGATGGAAGTTCTGGGTAAAGCCTTTTACAGGTTTTTTAATTATAAGACAATAATAAATAATTATAAAAATTAATAATGACAATGAAATAGAAATTAGTTTTAGAATTTAGCATTGGAGTGAGCACACTGTCTTTTTTCTCTATGTTTGAAATGATATCGTTTCCAAAGAAACAAAGGAATCTTGTTTCTTTGGAAAAAATATCTGGAAAACAATTTAATTTCAGCAGTACTCAATCAGTGGAAAACCCTTTTTAAGACCTTTAAACCACTGGAACTTTTTATTATTTGTTGTTCATCAAATTTTTTTAATGAATACTTTAGTGCCTTCTATCTACCCTAAAAATCTCTGCCGTACGTTATAAATCACCCTGTATATTTCTAATGTTATAACGCAATAATTTACTTATTTCATCCCCTATATATTCACATGCTTTAAACCATCACTTTATACTAGGGTTGCCAACCGTTCTTTATTTCAAAGGACAGTCCTTTATTTCAAAATAAAGTCCTTTGTCCTTTAATAAGGTGTCAAAGGACTGTAAATGTCCTTTAAAACCAAACAATTTATCAGTACCTACCTTAAAAAAACTAATATTCAAAATAAAAACATGTTCCAATTAACACTTAAATGTATTATTTCTTTTATTTCTACGTTTCTAAAGAGTAAAACGTTTGGAAATGCCAAAACTTTTACTGTTTAGGGTTGGCAATGGTTAAAAATCAATTAACCGAAAACAGAAAATTTAAAAAAAAATGACTTTAAATTTCCTAGACGTTTCAATAAATTACTTAAAGAAATGGTTTAAGTTTGATAATGATAATTGGTTCTTTCTTATATCCTGTTTATCGTTAGAAGAAAATAAATGTCCAGCATTGAACTACTTGGTTCAAATAATTGAAAGTCTCAATTTGCAAGAAAAACTAAAACTAAATATGGACTTAATGGTTGACGAATTAGTCTCATTAAAAAATAATTTTGATGTCATTGTGAAGAATGAAAACTACCCGAAATATTTTTCAAGTGACAAATGGTATTTTATTTTCCAAAAACTTGACTATGGTCTAAGAAATTTATTTAAAATAGTTTCTTTTTTTTATGAGCATTCCTGCCTCATCAGCATTTTCTGATAGAGTTTCCAGTGTGGTAAATTTGAAGTGCAGTGAAGAGAGGAATAGATGTGGAATTGATGTAATAAAAAATGAATTGTATATATTTTTTATATTTTTTTCAGGTTTACTTCGTAATACCAAAAAACAGGAAAAGTATAAATTTTAAAAAGTTTAGGGGTTCAAAAAATAGTTTTTATTTTTGTTCTGTAACCTGTTTTGTATCTACATACTAACTTATACTAATGTGTTACGTATTATAATAATTATTATAAACCAAATCATGTGTTTATTTTTAAGTATGCACTCGACTAGAATAACTGTTTGGTTTTTGGTTTATGTTTTAGTTTTTTATTTGTTTTGTTGTGTTTGTTAAACAGGACATTCATAAGTTTATGCTTTTAATTTAATAAATACTCGCTTTTTTAATATGATTATAAAGTACTTTTTTTTCTATAATAACTGTCAAAGTGTTACAATGTTGGTAGATATATGATTAAAACGCTAGGAAATTTTTATACCTCGTGTTGGTAGAACTTTTTCAAAATTATGGTTATATGTCAATTTTGAATCTCAAAGTTTCTTAATTTGAACTCTTGACAAATTGCTTTTTTTAACATGGAATCATCATCATCATCAATAAAATCGGATAAAAAAAGAAAACCATGAAATATTTTAAATGCAAAAATGAAGTAAGCGATATTAAATTATGACATATCTGTCAAAATGACAATCATTTTTTCAGTAGAAGAAAAGAACTAAAAATCTATGTACCAATATTATTAAAACTAGGGATCCTGCAGGAATGCAACTTATCCCCTAGAAAGTTGACCTTGAAAATTATAGAAAAAAATGTACTTTATATCTACTTATATGCATATTATTATATTAAAAATAGAACAAATTTTTCTATATCTTATATTAGTATTATTTTGGTAAATGCGCCAAAAAAAATTTTGATAGACAAAAAATGGGTTTTTTGGTGTGGCACCCAAAAAAATTTGCGCCTTCGGAGAATTGTCTACAACGCTGGATTGTCCTTTGACTTTATATTCGAAAGTTGGCAACCCTACTTTATACAGTAAGACTTTTTGTTTTCATTTTTTCAGTCATTAGTGTTGTTCTTTTCAGAAAAGAATTCAATCGGCATTCATTAGATATCCATAGTGTACGATATAGCTCAACGTATTCTTGGGCAATTATTATAAATTTGGATGCATTTCATTTACTTGACACGCTCATGACAACACCAACGACAACGACTATTCTCTGCTATAAATGTTGGTATAACTAATAATTCTGATAAGTAATCGTAAACTTAGAAATACAACGAGACATCCTCTGTAAGTAGAATTTTAAAACTATATTGTGCACTGCCATTTTTATGGAGAACGGTGTATTGCGACACAATCTTTTTTAAATCTCCCAAGTATGCAGAGCTGATAAAATGAACCTGACATTCGGCATGCACGAATAAGCAACGTGTTTAAATTTAGACCGGTGTTCGTGCAAATGTAAATACAGGAAATTCCATTGAATAACGAGAAATATAAACGGCTAACAAGTACAGTTGCGGACACCTCAAAGTGCACGGTTTTTTGTTACTATGGTTATTTTTGCGATTTTTCGGCTTATTAAATGAGGGTTTCTCCAGTGGCGTTGCTTGTGATTGTAAGAATAGGTATTACTTTTTTAATGTTTGTATTTTAGAAAAGTTTCACAAGTAAACAAACTATACATATAATAATATGTATTTAATAAATATGTATCAGTATTCGATTGCTATTACGCTTTGCAGTTTGTTTCGCATAGATTTGACCAATGTCTCCATATTGTATCCTTATCTCAGTTCCTTCCAAGCATTTCTTATTCTTTCCCATAATTCATCGGCGTTGTTTGGTGTAAAATCCCTGGTATAAATTTTTGTAGTTCAATACCCCCAAACATTTTAGATGGGGTTCAAGTCCGGACTTCTTGCAGGTCATGGTAATAAATTGATATTATTCCCATCAAACCATCAATGAACAATCCCTGCTGCATGCACAGGACAGTTATCTTGTGAAAATAATGTTATCAATGACGTTAACATAAACAAAATTAATTAATGAGGTAATATCTTGCCTGTTGAAAAGTAAATTGATTAGGAAAGACCTCTTTTACAGATGGCAGCATCACATTTTGCAAAATGTTGCAACAATTTTCAACGTTCAGGACCATTAATTCTATAGCATGCCCCAGATTCGTGAGCATTGATCCATCCCCATACGTTTACAGAGAATCGTCCACTACTCCTTATGGCCTGAACAAAATATTGCTCCTCAAATTTTAAATTTTGAAAACAGTCGTGTTCCAAAACTCGTCGATTTCATTCAAATAGTCAGTTGCAAACTGTTTTCTTCGTTCTTTGTACTCTGGTGTTAAAAAACTTTTCTTGCAGAAGTCTCTGCTGCCAACGATTTTTAATTTTGAAAATGCAGCTCTTGCCCACATGCAAATCTGCTGCGACTGACTCAGCGACCAGTTCTCTTCCAGTTTTGTAATAGCTCGCATTTTCTCTGCTTGTGACAAATGTCTGGGAATTTTTCGAGTTTTCAGTTCTATGACAGTTGATGACAAACGTAAACGTCAAAACTCGACGTCTATGATTAGAATATCGTATTACAAGCTAAAAATATGCCGTGCACTTTGAGTTGGCCGTAACGGTACCTATTTTTGCCTTAAGGCATTCATGGGTCGCTAAATACTCGCATAACTACTTCTACTGGAAAAACAATCATTTCTGCTTCGAAATTGTGTCATGAATTTGAAGTTCTATGAATTTAAACTTTATTTACACAGTTTTATTTTGAGTACTTACGGCATTGTTCCAGCTAAATCTGTAGAAGTAAGCTAGTTGTCTGCAGTTACGTTTTTGTTTGATCCATTAATTGCTTTTATTAGCTTCTTGACGCAGTAACTGCGAAGAGGTTCACAATTAGCTCTTGTATCGTTTTCCATACAGGAAAACGCGTGCAGCATATGTTTGTTTCCAAATTGCATGCCTTGGTTATCTTGACCTCATATTTTGATAACTTTTTTTGTAGCAATGAATAGTTCGCTTCCAAAAAAGTAGAACAATTTTGTAATCCATGTAATTCCAACTCGTTATATGTCACTTCAACTACTAACACGTAACTAGGTACTAATAGTGCACGAATATATTACCCCGCACCTGAACCGTAATCGACGAATCAAATAACAATTCAAAATTAATCCATACAGTTTTATTGACAGAATTAATATTTATGAAGAATATTTAATCAATTAAACATGCGTTTTCCCCAATGTTCCAAAAGCAACTGAGCACCCCACTCACGTGATATGATGCAAGAAGGCGGATGAATCAGTCAATAGCTACCATCTGGATTACATGACGGTACACTAAGCATGATTGACAGTGGCATTTTGAAATAATTCTAAATTTATTAATATAACTTTTCAGTTGCCAATTAAAAATGTAGCTTCACGCAGCGGAAAAAATTTGTTTAACTACTTTCCTGGTCTGAAAGACGAAGGAATCATTGTAATAGTAAAAATTTCCACTTCCGGGATTTCTTGAGATCATGAAGTTATGGTCCCTATGTAACGTTTCGAACTTATTGGTTTCTTACGAATGGAGCCATTTTTACTAGCAAAATTGCTGGCCCACTTTGTAAACTGGTACAATAATGCAATTATTGTTCTAATCTGATTGCTTTCTATTACGTTATGAATAATGTCTGAAGATTGCTAGAGCGATTAAATTATAATTCAGTATGTATAAAGCTTACTACTTGAACGTAGAATATGAAAATTAAGAGTATCGGCTATTTAAATAAAGAATTTACAATTTCAGAATAAAATTAAATAATAATTCTTTTGGGTGGCTCGATGGGTCGTGGATACCATGCTGGCCACTACGCCAAGATGTCGCCACTCGCCAGTACCACTTCGGGCGCCGATTTCAGTCTGCCTGCAGCACGATCAGGTGGTAACCAGCAAGTTAAATACATCAAGTTTGATACCGTCACGGTGTCAGGTCATTTTGTATTTGAATTAGCCACCTAGGCTTTAGGGCGGCGTGCCCGTATGTTAAACCCTTTTAGTTACTTATTTGGCTTCATCGCCTAATTCCATAATAATGATTTTGCACATAGTTGGCCTCAAGCGCAGTATTTCTCGTCATCCGGGGCACCCCTTTGTTGGTACTTTGACAATCGGGTGTTAACGCTCGCAGGATTTCCGAACCTTCTAGAATTTACGCTGTTGGTGTGACTGCGAGGCCTCGCGCTGTCTTTGTCACCGGCACTTATTTGTTTTATTGGGCGCCTCGCCATTGGCTGTCTTTGTCACCGGCGCTTATTTGTTTTATTGGGCGCCTCGCCATTGGCTGTCGAGAGTCACGTGGTAACGCCGTTTTGGCTCACGCCACTTCAAGCGTGGTAGCGCTCCTTGCGGGCATTCAGCAGAGAGCCGTCGGTCTAATAAGAGGTCGGATAGTGTGTGTATTCGTGCGGCGCTCCCGCCCTTGGCGGGGGCGTCAGCCTTTTCCCGTTTCGTGCTGCTTTAGCAAGTATTTGATAAACTGTTTCGCCTTAAGTGGCAGTTCTACTCAGGCGATTGAACAAGGGAGGTGTGTGTGTGTCGTTAGCGGCGATCTTATTACGCCAAGGCGTAGGTGTGATGGAATTCCATGCCCGGTTCTACGTCGTCACGTAAGGGAGTGTTCCCTTTAGCTCGTTGTGCGAGGATTCCGTTGAGGTAGGACATCACTTGGGCTAGTTTGGCCGTCGTAGCGGCGTTTGTTGAAGCACCAGCCTTTGTCGCCATTTTGGGCGCATCCAGACCATTCAAACGTCGGCCGTTTTAGCGGCGAATGAATTGCCACAGGCAACCTGTTTCCCGCAAGCTAGACCGCATGATGATCTCTTGGATCGTCACCAATAAAATTAAGGTATTTGTAACCATTGAATCATACTAACTTCTCGTGCGCGAGCTGTGCGCTTAATTATGTGAATAATTGTGAAATCTTGTGCGCCGTTAAAAACGTACCCTTCGCATCTTAAATCGTTGTCGCGAAGTGGCGTCGCTCGCTCATTTTTGATCTAATCACTTCCCTCACTTGGGCTTTGCTGTGTTTGCCCAAATTATCATGTGAGCATTTTTATTAACAAACGTTCCCTTTGTGGGACTCATATGTCAAACTGCTTTTGATTTTGTACAGTTATGGGTGTTGTTTAGTAACCGTAGTGCGCCCATCAGCTGATGCTTATTTATAAAAATTAACGCAATGTTTGCGGCACGCTTTGCTGCCCCAATGTAAGACTGGACCAATAGACGCTTATCTAATTAAGAGACGCTTTATTCTTTGTCGCTTTGTGCATGTTCTGTTTCAGTGTGCGGCTATCATTGAGGAGATGAATGTACGGTGGAGCCAGTGAGATCAGAGCGTGCAGGTAGGCTTGGTGGTGACATTGCCGTGGCTGAAAAAGCCACCCCCCCCTTCATAATCTAAGTATTTTTGCCATCACGAAATCGTTGTGTGAGTTTATAATTCACGAGTACCCCTATCGACGGAGTGTCTTGAATACTTCGCCTCCGTCTAACCGCCCAGGCCCGGTTATCCGGGTTAAGACAGGCTTGGTGGCGCCCTCATAATTTTGACGTACCCTATATATATGCCTCAACACGCTTGCCCAGAACGTATCGTGTGACTCACGCCCGACTCCCTGAGCGTTCCAGCCGTGGCCTTTAG
Source organism: Agriotes lineatus (assembly GCA_940337035.1). Taxonomy (NCBI): domain Eukaryota; kingdom Metazoa; phylum Arthropoda; class Insecta; order Coleoptera; family Elateridae; genus Agriotes; species Agriotes lineatus. The sequence goes on along the minus strand of CALNHX010002718.1, from coordinate 98,107 downwards.
CCTGTTTTTAGCAAATCTCAGGGCAAGTGTGCCAGTTTTCCAGGACTGATTCCGTGGTGCGATGCTCACCTTGGGTGGGTGTCGTAAAGTTGTTTTAATACCGTAACAACGGTCCGCAATTGCAAGCCCGCAAAATAAAATTTTCTGACTGCACGACCTTCAACGCATCTGCAATTTCGAACTTCTCGCTGCGCTAAACTCGGGCGCTCGCTGTAACTTTGATCTTCCGGAAATTTTGGCTGCAAGAAATTCCGCAGAGCCGGTTTGATGCAACTTAAAAATTGTTCCTTACTCCTGTAATGCTGCATACATTGGTGAAACAGGACGTTTACTAAAAGCCCGTATCCCTGAGTACCAACGTTGCCTCAAGTAGGGTATCGTTTCATGCTCATCTATCGCTAGACACCAACGCAATACAGTCCATAAGATCCTTTTTGATGAAACTCTCGTTATTTGCAAATCGTCATTCCTCTTTAGCAAAAAGATTCGCTAAGCCTTTGAGGTTCTCAATCTTTCCTTTCCTGATCCCCGTCCACCGTCATCCTCACTCAGAGGTGACAACGCTTTCCGATAAATTCTCGCCTTTCACCTTCCGATCTTTCAAAGGGTTTCGCCTCTGGCGTGGTTTACACAATAAACTATCGTAATCTTCTATCTTTTTTCTTACAAAAGATTTTCTTTTCTGGCCCGTTTCTGAACGGTAGATTCTTCAATCTCAATAGTGTTGTTACATAATGGCAATGGCTGTGAAAGCCTCAGAAAACAGGCAGAATTATATTGCTAAGGTGTTCACCCTGAATATATAGACAAACGTACAGACAGATGGAATGGAGAAAATACGGTTTTCGCCATCCAGGGACCCTGCAACGTGAAGATCTGAATAAATCTCGGAAAGTGATTTTTCCCCGAGTGCAATGCTTTCTTCGTCTTAGGCAATGGAGGGAGGTAAAATTTTCTAAACGCTTTACATAAAATTTTCTTCTTAAGCGCGATTCGCTGCGATTGCTGAACCATTCTATCCCTTTTGCGATGTTGCTACCCTGTACCTATCTGTTACAGCCAAAGCTAGTAGGCACATTAATTACTATAAAATATCATATACCTACATATAAACCGTTCAATAGTTATTTTCACGGTAGGTAAACATGGAATTTTGTTTTTATGTTTAATAAAATTAAAACTTCCTAGAATTTCTTTCTGACACTTTTTCAGAATCAGCTGTTATGTACAGGAGGCTCACTAAAGTGTCTAATTTGACATTTTGAGGTTAAACGTGCAATGTTGCCAGTGCTTTCATACTTTGTTTGCCACTAGGCATGATATTTATGCACATCGGGGTCATGGATACCTATCTGTCAACAAATTGTAATACGAGTACTAAAGCAAGTATGCCGAAAGTCATTAAAGACGACACAAAACTACAAATTACAAAGGTCTACAGGCATTATAAAGCCGACAGGCCAGACCTCAGTGAAACTGAAATCTTTTCCCGGCTTAGTGACATTTAGGACATAAATATTTATGCATAAAACCTAACTGTTGGTTTAATTTTGGGCTTTGTACTGTTTTAAGTATCTGAAAGAACTATTAGAAATATTATTGGGCGGGACAATTTTGAAATTAAACTTTTTATTGCGAAATGCAAAACTACGACTTATAAGACTGTAATTCGACCCACAGCTACGTATGTATGTGAAACATGGATGATGAATGTGGCAGATCAAGACATGATAAGTAGGTGGGAGAGAAAAATACTGCAAAAAATATTTGGAGGGACTCGGACGGAGGATGGTTGGAGAAGACTTACAAACGAAGAGATACAAGTGAAATATGGGGAGCCAAGTATAGTAGACTTCATTAAAGCTCAAAAGTTAAGATGGTTTGGGCATATATGGAGAATGCCAGATGGAAGAGCTACTAAGATAGTATTGGAACGCAGAGAGCAAGAAACGAAGAAGAGGGCGACGAAGAAATAGATGGAAGGAGGCAGCAATGGAAGACATAGCAGGAAAAGGAATAGAAGACTGGAGCAATAAAATCATGAATAAGGGACAATGGAGACAAATTGTCATGCAATGGGCCTAAAGTGGCTTGTAAATGCTTTATTTAGTTATACTGAAAAAAATACATAAATTCCAATATTTAAATATTTTTGTGTACAATTTATAATCACAATAAAAAACGACTTTCATTATACCATTAAGCCTACTCAACATAGTATGAAACGTATTCAGAATCAGCACGTTGTCTTTCATGAAATTTATCTTAACCAATAATAAAAGTGGCACAAAATCCAAAACCAAATCTGACAACCACGTTTTGTACATGAACATAAAATTATCATCTTATATATATTTCTAAAAGTCCTGACTGACTCACTCACCCACTCATCAACGCCCAGCCCAAACCCTTGGACCTAGACAGCTGAAATTTTGCACAGAGGTTCCCTTTATGATGTATACAAGGAATAAGGAAGGATATTTCGAAATTCAACCCCTAAAGGGGTAAAATGGGGGTTCCAATTTTGTATGGAGAAATAATATTAAATAGACATTTCGAGGTACATTCACTACAACTATAAAATACAGGAGTTACTATTGACGATAAATAGTGGTCTAGCTTGCGGAATTAAACCGGAGTGAGTTGGTTCCAATTATTTCTTTAACTTATTTAATATTATTCCGTTTTTGTTCGTCAGTTCAGTATCACCTTGACAAAATCAATAAACAATGTGAAATAGTGATTCAATAGCTAGATAAAAAATTCAGCGAGCGCAAATTAAAGGGATACTAACTCGTGCGAAAAATGTTGCTGACAAATTAGATATCGATCATGTTGATCAAAAAACTTTAAATAAAATTCAAGAACGAGTAGAAAAAATTAAACCTCTTTATGACAGGTTCAATGACTTACTAAACGAAATCGAGTTATTATTAACAATGAAAGGATATTTCGAAATTCAACCCCTAAAGGTGTAAAATGGGGGTTCCAATTTTGTATGGAGAAATAATATTAAATAGACATTTCGACTTGGAACTTCGTAGGAGTACTCCTAAAAACAAATAATCAAACACGTATTTCGTGATTTTCCAAAAATCAACCCCTTAGGGGGTGAAATGGGGTAAGTAAGCCTAAAAATCGATATGGGTGTCGTTATTGAGGTTTTTTGGGACGTTGATTGCAAAAATTACATTTATTTTTAAGTCCAAGACGGTGAACATGACATAAGGGAAGAAACGGGACGGGACGGGACTAGACTGGACGGAACGGGACGGACTGGACGGGACGGGGCAAAGCGAGACGGGGCGGGGCGGGACGGGTCGGAGCGGGGCGGGACGGACGGGACGGAAAGAGAAGGAAAAGGATGGGATGGAAGGGGAGGGGATGGGATAAAAGGGGAGGGGCGAAACGGGACGGGACTGGACGGGAGGGAAAGGGGCGAGACGGGACGGGGCGGGGCGGAACGGGATAATACGGAAAGGAAAGGGAAGAAATGGGATGGAAGGGGAAGGGACGGGAAGGGACGGGAAGAGACGGGACTGGACGGGACGGGACTGAACAGGAAGGGGCTGAACGGAAAAGGAAGGGACGGGACGAAAAGGAACGAGACGGGACGAGACGGAAAGGGAAGGGAAGGGAAGGAATGGGATGGAAGGGGAGAGGACGGGACGGGACGAGACGGGACGGGACGGGACGGGACGGGACGGAATGGGACGGTACGGAGACGGGGACGGAGAAAGGGACGAGGACGGGGATAGGATGGGATGGGATGGGATGGGATGACAGAAAATAATTAGTCATTATTTAACCCTTTAACGCTCTCTGGTAGACAGTTATACCACTACGTATAACAATCAATAACATTTGGTTTGAATCTTAATACTGCTCTGAAACGTCTTGTGTCCGTTCTACAGACATTGCAGTTCCTTTGTCTAATTTTATATTTTCTGCAATTATTGTAGTTATAAAACTACCCCAATAAACCTTGGTATAAATGTGTAGCTGGTATGACAGTATTACCAGCGTGCATTCCGCGTCACGACTTTGAAATGTGTACGCGCATTGATGAAGTTTTGTGTTTGTTATTAGTTTTGGGGAGCAACTTTCAAGTTTTCAGCTGCTAAGTGTTTTAGTATAATATGTAAGGATTATAATATTGATAAGTAGTAGAAATAATTTTGTCCTGATTTTGAAAAATAAATTGATATTTGGAAACTTTTCATTTGCGTCGCAAAAATAGTCTATATTTATGTCCAATTTTTTAGTAATAACGTACGTTTTATACAATTTGTTTTTGTGTTTTGAGTATATATAAACATATCTACTAAAGATATAATCGAATTGGTTTTGCTGCTATGTTGCGCTAGGCAAATATTTACGGTCAAACCGATCGCGGTGGCATTTTAGCTGAAATTTTTGATTGTTTACGATGGGGTAGTCATAAATTTTAAACAGAACGTTAGTGTTCCACTCGCAAGAGTTTATATTATTCAGTTCAAATTTCAAAAACTATTTTACCACCTGTTATACCAGTGAACATTCACAACATATTTTGTCCTGAATGTTCACTGGTAGAACGGTTTACCAGCATCTTTTGTCCTGAATGCTCACTGGTAGAACGGTTTACCAGCATATTTTGGGAAAGTGAAAATGGATTTTTGAAAAAAAAAGTTGTTTTTCGGTTTCCTGGCATCTCAAAGAACGCATACGACATAAAATTTACATTTTTCTCTCGTACAGTAATTTTGCGCGTTAAAGGGTTAATACACAAATAACGAACCTCGCGCGAATGAAGTCGCGGGTAAAAGCTAGTATTGTATAAAATGGGCATAACCTAACTTTTGTTAATGACTGGCAGCATATTTACAGGGTGAAATTAATCACCCTAACATGGCTCCTATCGGAAAAATAACTATTGACGTTTATATGTGTGGGTTAATGTAGTTGAGAAGACAGATTAAAAATAAAATAATTAACATTCTACTCCAAGTCATGAGTTTTCAGATAAATACAGTCCACAAGCTTGCGTAAAAATGGTCCGCACTAGCCGATAAAAATAATACAACTTTGCGAGAGAAGTAAGAAAATTTTGGAATCGGCAATACTTGGCGGATTCCGATGATTCTCGAGGTACATTCACTACAACTATAAAATACAGGAGTTACTATTGGCGATAATAAGTGGTCTAGCTTGCGGAATTAAACCGGAGTGAGTCGGTTCCAATTATTTCTTTAACTTATTTAATATTATTCCGTTTTTGTTCGTCAGTTCAGTATCACCTTGACAAAATCAATAAACAATGTGAAATAGTGATTCAATAGCTAGATAAAAAATTCAGCGAGCGCAAATTAAAGGGATACTAACTCGTGCGAAAAATGTTGCTGACAAATTAGATATCGATCATGTTGATCAAAAAACTTTAAATAAAATTCAAGAACGAGTAGAAAAAATTAAACCTCTTTATGACAGGTTTAATGACTTACTAAACGAAATCGAGTTATTATTAACAATGAAAGGGCATTCAGACGATATTAATGAAAATGACGAAGAGATTGTAATCGAAGAGGCAGAACGTTCTAGTTTTGAAACTTCGTATTACAAGCTTCTCGCAGAATTCAAAGAGTTTTGTAAGTCAGGAAACAATAACAGCGATGCTTCTTTTGTAGGGAGTAGAAATAATATTACAATTATCAATAAAAACCATTCTATCATTAACAATGATTCTCACCAGCGAGTCAAGGTCCCGTTGCCAAAGTTTAGCGGGCAGTACAACGATTGGATAGGGTTTCGAGATCGTTTTGACGCGTTGATCAATGAAAGCCTTACCTGTCTCAAATACTGAAATTCTACTATTTACGATCGTTTTTAGAAAAGGATACATTACAAATCATTGAGTCTATACAGGTGTCTTCCGAACACTATGATAATTCATGGGAAAGGCTTAAGGAACTATTTGAGAAAAAAAATATTTACAGTTACATTCGAGCTATTTTTGAATATCCTTGTTTAACCAAAGGATCTTATTCCGATTTACGTAATTTGTCTGAAACTTCTACAAAACATTTGCGTTCACTAAAAACATTAAAACAACCCGTTTCTGCTTAGGACAATCTATTAATATATTTAATAACAACAAAATTAGACCCTACGACTTGGCGCGAGTGAGAATTGTGGGACAAAAAATAAGAAATTCCTGCTATGGACGAAATGAATACATTTCTTAAAATACGATGCGATTTACTCGAAAAAATCTGGTGTGATACAAGCGCACAACTTCATTTTACAGTGATCTTATAATTATCCAAAAATTTTATTTTAAATTTTTAAGCATTTGTAAAAAAATTTCAAAAATTATAAATTCCACAAAAACCGTACAAAATAGAGCGTTAGTTAAAAAGAAAATTTTTTTAGAAATCTAAGCTCAATTTAAAAATGTAATAATATACCGGGTGTTCTATTTAAAATAAGAGTTAATAAAACAAATAGAAAAAAAAAACCATTTTAGAAGTATTCAACTGGAAAATCACCTATCTCACATCAATACACATTAAAAATGTAATAAAAATATAACGTTTGAAGAAATCGTGAGCCGTTTTCGAAAAAATCGAAAAACTGAAAAATCACATGAGTAAACACCTACTTTCGGTTATGCGATTGGTTTGAAAAGCTTGCAGTTGCATCTACATGGTGCACAAAGCTTATATATGAAGTTTCAACGCCATACATCCTTTCGTTTTTGAGATATTCTGTTCACAGGCAGACACACAGCCACACACACACAGGGGACTCGAAAACGTGAAGATCTGTTGAAAACTCAATTTCGAATACTTCCTTTATTGTAAAAGGATGTAAAAAATGGACGTTGATCAAATTAATGAAAGGGATGAGCGATATAAACATAAAATTCAAGCTGATTCTTATTCTACGAATTTGAAAGATAATAGGACGGTTACTTGCTACTTTTGTAAGGGCGTGCACACAATTTACAATTGCGAAAAACTTTTGAAGCTGTCGACAAATGACAGAATTGATCAAATAAATAAATTGCGATTATATTACAACTGTCTAAGACCATCAATCACATAATCTTCGTGATTGTACTTCTTCAGGATGTAAAAAATGCGGTAGACAACATAATTCGTTGCTACACTTAGAAAATAACTATAAGCGCGTAGAAAATGATAATGCGAAAAAGAGCAATAACACTAATTTACGATACTAGTGCATAAAACTACTCTTTAGGCACGAGTGGGGTAGAGTTAAAACGCGACTGAGCGAGCGTTTTAAACCCCGCGAGTGATTAAAGATGATTTACGCATGTGTATCGTACAATATTTTATCTACGATACTTAAAATCTAGAAAACACGGTAAATATATAAAAAAAAATTAAATTAGAATTACCAGCAACCGATCGTAATTTTGCGTGTTTTAAAAATTATAAAACTCGTTGCTACTGACAACGTGCCTAATGAAAGCTTTTAAACACGTTACTACTGACGACGTAAACTAATGAAAACATGTTATTAAACAGTCGTTTTACAAACTAAAAGGCAATTTTACACACTGTCGTAGATAAATGCAATATTACAGAATCAAACGTGAACAATCAAACTATGAATATGCCAAGTACCTCAACCGCAATACATGTTGTTTGAGAAAATAACTGTATGACTCAGTCACAAGTTGTACTATCTACTGCAGTGGTGTACGTAGAGGATCAAAGCGGAGATTTACACCAGTGCCGTGCGTTACCAGATTGTGGCTCTCAAAGCAATTTTATAACCAAAAATATGGCAAACATTTTAAATTTAAGATCGAGGAATGTTAATTACTCCATAATAGGAGTCGGTCAATTGTTAATTAATGTAAAATCCATGGCAGACGTAACAATTAGTTCTCGTAATAAATCTCATGCGACCTCAACCTCTTTTGCATAGTATTACAGCCGATTTGCCAATTATTTCGTTTAATAATAAGTGTCTCAATATACCAAAAAATGTACAATTGGCGGATCCAAACTTTAGCAAATCAAGCACAATAGATTTATTAATAGGTTCTGCTCATTTTTGGGAACTCCTATACATAGGTCAAATAAAGCTTGAAGGTACCAATATAACAATGCAAAAACACGTCTGGGTTGGGTGTTAGCAGGAAATGTTGGTTTTTCAGTTAAAAGCAATCAATCTTTCAACTGTCATGTAGTTGATCGAACTCCACTCGATACACAATTCGATAGATTTTGGAAAGTCGAAGAAGTACAAGCGAAATATATTTTATCAATCTGAAAAAATATGCGAAGAACATTTTGTAGATAATCATAGGCGTAGTGACAATGGTCAATTTATAGTTAAAATCCCTTTAAAGCAAGAATATACAAAATTAGGAGATTCTGGACAACAAGCATAAAAACGATTTTATTCACAAGAAAGAAAACTGTTAAAAATCCAGAACTATATAGAGAAGATGTATCTAATATGCGCTCAGGTTATAATACTGCGCTTCGCTACCTTGATGTATAATATACTATTACGTACAATGATCAACATTTTCAGCGTTAAGGCGAGTATACAAAACAAAACATTACTTTTATTATAATAATAAGTTCATCTACACATTTACACAATAAATTGGTTTAAAAATAAAACGTAATCAACATTTTCAGTGTTAAGTCGGGGCACCCTGCAGTTTTTTATTCGTTACTAAATATTTTACGTGAAAATAACGTGAAACGTGAATCACTCCTTGGAAATTTTCACTCACGTTCACGTCTCGATTTTCAAATGTTAGTCACGTTCACAACGTGACACGCCGTGACCCGACGTGACACAATTGTTTTCACGTCGCGCCCCCATCCCTACAACAAAGGTACGCGTTGTTTTTGATGCGAGCATGAAAACTGATACAGGTTTAACCTTTAATGAAGTTCAATATGTTGGACCAACAATTCAAAACGATTTATTTTCTATCATTTTGCGTTTTCGTAAATATAAATTCGTAATGACGGTTGATATTTCAAAAATGTATAGAAATGTTTTAATAGACGAGAGTAGTATAGCGACACCTAAATTGGAGCAATCAAATTAATTGACCTTATTAAAGCCGCGAATTAAATCCGCGGTTTGACCTACTTAATTCCGCGGTTTGACCTAATTAATTCCACGGTTTGCCCTAATTAATTCCGCGGTTTGACCTAATTAAATCCACGGTTTGCCCTAATTAATTCCGCGGTTCTCCCTAATTAATTCCGCGGTTTGACCTAATTAACTCCGTGGTTTGCCCTAATTAACCCGCGGATTAAATTACACATATGACCCGCGAATTACATTTTATTACTAGATTCCCGCATTTCCGCGGCGGCCATTTTGGATTTGATTACGCGCTTCGTTGACATTTCTCTGTCTCGCTCGTTCGCAGTCGTTCTCTCTTGCGCTCATTTATTTAATTTAAAAAAGCTTTTTTCCACTGCAACACGTCGGATTCGAACCGGCTACGTCTGCATTGGTGTGCAGCGCCTCCACCTCTGCGCTGTTGAGCCTTATGACTTACGGCATCTTTGGACAGGGCTATGCTGCAAAATTATTTTTATAGTCACGTCTCTATATTTTAAATTAAATATTTCTTGCTATCTGCATCGATATGATATTAGTGGTTAGTTTTATTCTGATTGAAGGTAATTCGTAAATGTTATTGTATTTTATACGACATAAGCAGACAGTCGAATTCCTGAAAGACCGCTGTTCAGATATCACATTTGAAAGTTCCTTGTTTGGCCATCACAAACATGTCCGGTAGAGCCTCCAGAAAAATCATGAACGCTTCCGCCGTGACTGAAACGCCTGCCCCAATATCGTGTAAGGGAAGATAGACGGTCGGCCTTACCTTTTGGCGAAAGTTATATTGGTTATTTTGCGGCTGGTAACTATCGGCCTAGTTGGGCTAGCTCGCCGCGAGGGTCGCAGGGTTCCAGCTATGCTGAAAGAGAATACAAAAAAAAAGAAAGGAGTGGGCGCCAGGTCCTAGACTCAGATCCAATTCCTTGTGCCGGACCTTACACAAGGTCGAAGATAAAAACCAGCAAGTCAAAAATAAGCAAATCAACAACCAATGAATAGATCACAGCTTTATTTTAAATATTGGTGGGTACTATAGTGCATGGCTAACATAAAAATATATAAATTACAGCAGGCAGTAGGCAAAATTAGTTACAAGTAGCAAAGGCGATACTAGTACCTTTGTATATTTCTAGCAACAACAAAGAAAACACACAGTATGCGACATGCAATAATAAATATAAATATAAATATCGAGCAAACAGTAGCCTACGAGCAGTAATAACTATGACCTGTGAATGGGCTAACACATTAAAACATTGCGCGGATAAAAACGGAGCGTAGCGAGTATTAAATTACAAAACAAAAATAGATTAATCCCTGTGAGGCAGGATATAGCAGGGCCAGGTTATGCAAGCGCTCAGCTGATGCAAAACCCCGAATATCAGCTCAGAAAGACTCAAAAATGAATTATTCCAACATTTCTAATGTCAAAACTACCAGATATATGGCCATATAGTGACAGAGCAGTTTTCTTAGTGGAAATACATCAGGTGCATAAATGAACGCTAAAGCAATCGCTTGAATAAACCTTCGGCAAACTTGTACCTACGTAGAGGCTCGCAAATAAATTACAATAACGCGGAAAAATCGCGAACGCCGCAAACAGAGTTCCGACAAAATAATTAACGGATTCACGCGACTCCCAAGTAAGGCAATCGGCTACCGTAATCGGTTCTCTAGCCACTATACGCTAAATATGACGTCAGACCTCAGCGACCGACATGCAAATGGCGTCGACATAAACCCGAAGATATCGAGTAAACAGTAGGCAACATGCGGTAAGTACTGCCTTAAAACTGAAATACTAGCCCGGATGATCTAACATACAATTTGCAGAGGAGCTCAATGGGGCGCGGCGGCCGACAAACCCCCGCATCAGCGGAACCACCCAAACAAGATCCTCGCAGGCTCCACGGAGACGCCGTGGTTCGGGGCCAATTCAGAACCGAAGGCTCCTACAGAGATGAGCCGCAGAGCAGTCTTTACCAATTCGGGTAAGCTCGATTAAAGATTCAATAGCCTGCACAAAATGGGGGCTCGAAATTTGCAATAGCCCTATCATAATAACGCATTAAAATTATACAAAAGCATGCACTAACATCTAACTCGACGAAGCATTGCTATGCCAAAAATACCATACATGCCCTATCTGTTAACGAGACGAGATTCTAATAACTAACTATAAAATACACCAGGCGCAAATAGCTATATCAGTTTTTTGCCTGTAGTAAAAACATGTCGGCTCCTGACCTTTGGCTTGCGGGGCCCCAAGACGGCAGAAGCAATGAGGGTTCCGGCAGACACAGCGGGAGGCCCAGCGGACCGAGGAAGCGGTGATTGTGTCGCAGGTGAATGCAGTGCTACACCCTCTAGCGTAGCTCCCAGGAAATTGCAGAGCTCATTGACAACTCGGTAATTTCAGGAGCCCAAATCGACGGTTTGGATGCCCGCAGGGTGCAGCCGAACAAGGAATGCTAAGCCTCTTCAGGGAGGAGTTCAACCTCTCGCAGGAAGCGTCCAAACTCTCCCAAGATCGTAGCCGACAGGAAATGGCATCCCACAATAAATCCAATCCCACAGTAAATCGTATCCGACAGGAAATGGCTATAACGCACAACGCCCAAATAAGTCCCAAATAAGAAGAAACTGGCCTTATCTTACCTCACGCTGGAATTAAGCCAGAGGAAAGGGCAGAAACAATGCTGGCCTCAAACGAATCCGCAGTTGCGAAGGACGTAAGTATAACCAAATCAAATACGAACGTCTTAAGGGCACATGTGCTTTTTCAGATCCTCCGACAAATCAAAACGGAGCCGAGCTATACTAATTAGCTCACAAATTTAAGCACACGGCTGAGGCACTAGCAGCCTGCACCAAGTTTAAAATGGGAAAGAGCTCAAAAATCCACCAGTTACCAGTTATCAAAACTTTCCAAAATTTTTGGGCCAGAAGATGCGAAAAAAACCAGCCTGAAAAGTGTGGCTGCAAGAAATGATATCCTTTATCTAGCAACAAATAGAATAGTGCAGAATAATTTGTAACAGGGGTTGCCTAAGCGCCATATACAAATATCTGTAGGAATATGACCAAAATAAATTTAATTAGTTGAATATGGGTAGTTATTCGAAGAGTTGCTTACCAAACTGCTTGATAATTATAGGAAAATAATTAAAAATAAGATACAGCTAATTATACCTAGTTTAAAGCATGCAAAAATTGGCAAAAGCCAACCATAAATATTCAAGTTCAAAAATTCAGCTAGCGAAAGTTCAATACTACGGGGGACACTCCAAAAGTATCGTAACAATCGGACTTCAGGATTCTTGCCACAGGTGAAAAGTTTTTATAAGGATCCATACCCAAATGAACGACTTTGCTAGAACTATTGTTTAAAGGCGCATAGAGATCGCATAATAGGCGCTTCTTTTCACGGCGGGTTTGACGGATCTCCAGAGTCATCAGAGTTGTTACGTCATAGGAAGGCACCGTCTCCTGCATGAACACCCGCGGGTCCTCATCAGTGACATCTAGTTGTGGCGAAGACCCCCGCGTCTTCTCCGTTGCTGCTGGTTGCGGTGCTGACGCTGCCCTGTGTTGCTTTCTATTTAGAAACTGCATTTTCTTACTTGGTTTTGCTGCCGCTGCTGGTACCCTTCTGTAAGGGGCTACTGCTTTCAGGCGATTATTAAAACTGTTTGGATCCATCTTAGATGCACCAGTAAACGGAGCACTGTTGTCACGACGAAAGACTGAAGCAGCTAGATGCATCATAAGGGTGGTCCGCCGCTTTTTATAAATTCTGCTCGGCTAAATTTATAAATGCCGAGGCGTGGTTCGAACGGACAGGTTGAATCTTTGCAGAATGTGATGCATTTTTCAAATCCTGCGTCGTGGACAGGCAACGACAGGATTTTTACGGAAATAATTTATATACTACACCGCAATGCAACCACAATTTCAATTACACAGCGTAATTATAAAAAGGTAAATTATTCAAAGCTACTTACAACTAATCGGCAAATGTACCGACATTTGTTATAAATAAATACAGTTATCACTTCTGATTTATATATTATGTTTTGTTGTACATTTATAAACTGAAAACAATCTGATCGAGCTAATTCCTAAATAAAGTTTTATGAACGTCAAGTGCTCAGATAAAACCATATTTATATAATACCAACTAAAATTAATATAAATTTTTAGAAACGGAAAAACGTTTTACAAAATTCTGAAATATAGTTTAATAATTTTCTTTGCAATCACACAATTTTAGAAACGGAAAACGTTTTAAAATTCTGGAATATAGTTTAATATTTTCAGGCAAAGTATAAAATTAATATTTATAAAAAGCGACAAATAGCAAATTCAGATCGTAAATATAAAACGAATTACAAATTTGAGCATACATTTGCCGTGCCATTTCAAAGTTTAAAATTGACATTTTTTTATAAACAAATTAGAAATTTGAGCATAAATTTAAACAAGCACATAGACAAATAGGCCATCAAAAAAGTTTGTTGCGCAAATTTTAATTTTTTATAGAGGGTCGAACAGTTGCATCCCAAATCTCTTGGCCGTGGAGCGCTACGACAGGTCACGACCTGCCTGCTGTGGATATAGTCAAAAGCTATAAAATAAAATGTCGAATTAACAGCGAACAGAAACTTGTTTGACATATAAAACACGCGGCAACCCACGTTACACAGTAAACGCTGTTTTAAATTAGATGGCCGAGCGCTACCAAGGGGGGCCCCGGAGTATGAGCAGAACTCGTGCCTAAGGTCAAACCGCGGAACTAATTAGGTTAATTAATTTGATTGCTCCAATTTAGGTGTCGTTGTACTACTGACGAGTCAGAAAGGTCATTGCAACGTATACTTTGGCGTGAGAAGCAATCAGAAGAATTACAATGTTTTGAAATAAGTACGGTTACTTATGGCGCGGTTTTAACCCCATTTCTAGCGATACAATGTCTGTACCAGCTCGGAATAGAAAACGAAATAGAATATCCCCTAGCAAGTAAAGCAATGAAAACTATTTTTTTGTAGACAGTTTCTTGATCTGCTCTAATTCGGAAAAGGATTTACTTAAATTACAAAAAAAAGTTACGAATATCCTATCAAGCGGTGGCTTTCAGCTGCGTAAATGGTTATCAAATAAAAACTATTTAAGCGAAAATCTTTAGATAATTTGTTAGGTGCAAAATCACGAAATGGGCCTATAAAACAATTAACCAAACCTAGACTTGAACTAGAGCACTACGCTCTTTTAGTATCGCAACTTACAGAAAAGATGGTGGATTCGATGGACTTAAATTTTGATCGATTTTGTTTTTGGTCTGACTCTGAAATTACTTTGTATTGGTTAAAGACTGCTCCTAATAAGTGGAAAACGTTTGTGGCCAATCGAGTAAGCGAAATTCAGACTTTGACAGATATAAAGCAGTGGTATCACGTAGCATCAAAAGAAAACCCTGCTGATTTAGCATCTCGAGGTGTATCTGTTTCTGAAATAAAAAATTCGCAACTGTGGTGGACAGAGCCGATATCCCTCAGTAATCCTTTCCTTTTCAATTAAGTTCATCAAATCGATTAAACATAAATAATTTTGCACAAAGCGAGATATTGGAAAAACGAATTATTGTGAATATAGCTTCAGGTAACAATTTTTACATTTTTAAAAGGTATTCTTTATTTATTAAACTTTAAACAGTAGCAGCGTACATATTACGATTTATTTCCAAATATAAAACTAATTCGAAAGTTCACCTCAAAGGTATTTTAAAATTAGACGAATTAGAATGTGCGTTAGAAATATTGGCTAGACATTGTCAAGAAGAATAATGTTACAGAAAATGTGGAAGTTTAAAAAGAATGCTACCGATAAATAGAAAAAGCTCATTATTAAGTTTAAATCCGTTCTTAGATGACAAAGAACTGATCCGTGTAGGAGGTCGACTGCAAAATGACAACAGTGGATGTGATAAAAAACTCCAATTATTCTTCCTCCCAAGCATATTTTGACTAAATTAATAATAAGAAACTTCCCTAAATAGCTAAAGCATTGCGGGGCTACTATGTTATTAGCTTTAATCCATCAACGTTTTTGGCCTATTTCAGGCAGAAATTTATCAAAAGATATAGTTCGAAGATGCACGGACTGTTTTCGTGCAAATCCTTCTAATGCAAGATCCCTATTTAATGGGTAATTTACTGGACTGCAGAGTAAATCAATACGTACCTTTCTACTATACCGGTTGTGATTTTGCTGGGCCTTTTCTTTTGCGAGATCGAAATGCTGAATGTGCAAGAGGGGCTAAAATAATCAAGGGTTATGTTTGTTAATTTATTTCTGTAGCCACCAAAGCACTCCACCTTGAAGCTGATTCCGGTTTAACCTCAAATAGTTTTATTGCTACTCTTAAGCGATTTATTGGTCGCAGAGGAAAGCCGCTTAATAATAATTGCGATAATGGTACCAATTTCGTTGGTGGCAATGCAGAATTACAAAAATGCTTTCTACAATCTCAAATTGATACAATTTCACAATATTTAGCTAAAGAGAGCATCAATTTTCATTTTATATCCAGTAGATCACCGAATCACGGAGACGTCTGGGAAGCTGGAATTAAAAGCTTATGGTTTCATCTCAAGCGAGTTATTGGCGATGCTCATTTAAATTTTGAAGATTTTACAAAGGTGTTAGTTCAAAAAGACGTAATATTGAATTCAAGACCGTTGTGTCAGTTAAGTTCTAATCCCGACCAATTAAATCCTCTTACTCCGGCACATTTTCTCGTGGGTAAACCACTAACAGCAAACTTCAAATAGGCACCAAATGGAAGGTTAACTACCCGAATCTAATCAGAGTTGGTTCAATCGTCCTTGTTAAGGAAGAAAATTCCCCTCCTCTAAAGTGGAACTTTGGGCGTGTTACTGCACTATATCCAGGCGATGACAAGGTAATAAGAGTGGTGTCAGTGCTAATAAACAATCACATAGTAAAACGGCCTGTTTCTAAATTATGTATATTACCAATTCCCGACAACGACATTCAAATTGAAGTTAATTATTAAAAGACTATTTATTCCTATTCATTAGTTGTAGAATATATTATTGTAATATTTGATTGTTAAAAGTTTAGAGATGTAACCCTTTCAAGGGGGCCGGCAATGGTCCCATGTTGACGCAAGCTTTTTGTGGACTGCATTCATCTTCTTCTTAGTTGAAAACTCATGACTTTTTAGTAGAATTTTATTTATTTTATTTTTAATCTGCTCCTCGACTACATTGACACACATATATATGATATTTTATAGTAATTTATGTCCTTACTAGCTTTGGCTGTAACACTGTCTGTTGAGTTCAAAATATGCCTATGCTGGCCAAGGGTAAAAACCTAAGCAATGTGGTGCAAAATATTACTTTTATCCAGTACCCCTCAATAAACACCCTACAACTATAGCGATTTTAACAATCGTAACATCAATATTCATCAGCAGATTTTTTCCCTCCTTCCCTTATCATATCTGCTGTTATATTTTCGTCACCTGTGGCCTTATTAGATTTCATGTGTTTCAGAGCTTCCTGGACTTCGTCTATAGTTATGTCCGGTTGGTCTTCTGACCCCACATTTTGTATTTTTATTTTTCCTTCCTTTTTTTTCTTTTGATGGGGTTTTACTTTAGATTTATACAATTCCGTGTAGAATTCTTCTACTATTTTCAGTATTTCGTCCCTGTCATGTATTTTTAGCTTCTGAGGGCCTTCCTGTAGACGTGGAGTCGCTAAAACAATTATACTTGAAGTACTTTGAAGCGTATGGTATAGGATCTTCTACTGCATCGGCGGACCTTGCAACCTACAAATCATTTGTCTCCTCCCAACATCTTATACGCCTACAACAATCCAGGGAAAGCCATGGCAAATACTACTCGCCAAAACAAAATTTTTAATACGATCGACGTGCCCAGAAGAGCAAGTATCTTCTATCATTGACAAACATTCAGTGCCTCTCTTTTGTAATAAAAACACCAGTAATATTACTATTTTGCATGCAAATATTCAATGTATTAGAAACAAACACAATTATCTTGAATCTATCTTAACTGAACAAAATTTTGACGTGGTGATGATTAGTGAACATTGGCTTAAGGATGGAGAAAAACATTTATATACACCAAATAATTACAATCTAGCTTCTTGTTACTGCCGATTGGAGAGTGAATGTGGAGGAGTATGCATTTTTACTAGATCTGATCACGTTTTTACATCAATAAATTTCATTAATGAACTTAACAGTGAAAAACATTTTGAATGCACTGGCATTAAACTTGCTGATTTGAACTGTGTTGCGGTGGCTTTATATCGTTCACCATGTGGTAATATCGATATCTTTAAAAATAAACTTTCTCATGCTCTTGACTTAATATCTAAATATTTTAAAAATAGTAAACTAGTGTTTGGTGGCGATTTTAATATAAATTTTGCAGTTAAATCTAAGGAAAGCATCGAAATTACTAACATATTCCATTCATTTGGATTACAAAAAAATATCACCGACTTTACTAGAGTACAAAAAAATTCCAAGTCGTGTATTGACAACATCTTCACAAATTTTGAAACACAACTTGCAACTGTGGTTGAATTTCACATATCTGATCATAGATCTCAAATAATTAAATTTAACACTATTCAAAAACGGGCGACCTCTGTTTACAAAACCGTACCAAATAAAAGTTCTAGAAATAGAATCAAATTTTCAAATTACCTCTTAACTGAAGATTGGGTAGAATTATATAGAGAGTCTGACCCAACCTGCGCAGTTAATGCTTTTTATAAAGTTTTTTCATATTATCACGATTTATCTTTTCCTCCCATTAAAATTAATACAAATAACAAATGTAAAAATGCCTCTATATTTACCAATCCAGAAATAGTTTCGGCCAGGGAAGAAATAAATCGTCTTGGAAACATTTTGAAATTGAACTTGCAAAATAATGATCTTCTATCGGCTGAATTTAAACAAAAAAAATACGAATACGAACAAAAAATCTTAAAATTAAAAAAAGAAAAAATCAGTAAAGAAATCTTAGAGTCTGATAATAAACAAAGAACAATATGGAGAATAATAAAAAAAGGTGTAAACAATATCAATAGCAATGGAATGGTAAGTGTGATTTCCCCAGAATCTCACAACGACTACTTTGTGCATGTAGCCGACGATTTATTATCAAATATTCCCCCATCAAAGTACTCACACAGTGTTTATCTAAAGAAATTACCAATCAACAATGAACAATCACTCTTTTTATTTGCTGTTGAGGAATCCGAGGTAGAAGATATTATAAAGGCATTAAAAAAGTCAAAATCATTAGACCTATATAATCAATCGGTTTGTATGTACAAAGAAAATGTTTTGTGTTTAGCTGCCCCGATAGCTCATATTGCAAACATCATATTAAAGACGGGCATATTTCATAATAAATTGAAACAAGCCAAAATTATACCTTTATATAAATCGGGTGAAATTAATGATAGATCAAATTATAGACCCATTGCACTTCTCCCCATTTTGGCCAAAATTATAGAAAAAATTATTGCAGTTCGAATTCTAAATTTCTTTGAAATCAACCATATTTTTACGGACAGACAGTTTGGGTTCAGAAAAGGAAGGGACACGTCGGGAGCCGTGCTGAATCTCATTAATTATATAACAGAATCATTGGAAAACAAAAAATCTTCCTTTGCACTATTTCTTGATTTAAGTAAGGCGTTCGACTGTGTCTCAAAAAGCATTTTACTCGATAAACTAGAGTATTACGGTTGCAGGGGAGTAACTCTAAAACTAATGTCATCCTACTTATCTGACAGATCTCAATGTGTATTTTGCAAAGGTCAGTATAGCCAGATGTCTTCAATTCAACATGGTGTCCCACAAGGAAGTGTATTGGGACCGTTATTATTTTTAATCTATGTTAACGATTTGCCTAATGCCATCCCAGTTTTCACGACTTTATTTGCAGACGATACGACCTTTGCAAACCACGTAGAAGATGAAACTCTAGTCAATCAGTTACAAACCAACATTATCAACCAAGCCTCAGATTGGTTCCAGGCAAATAAGCTTTGTTTAAACCAAAATAAAACTACCACTTTACTATTTTCAAATAAACAAAATATCTGTGAAACCGTCAAATTTTTAGGCCTTACGTTGGATAACAAACTAACTTGGCAAGCACATGTTGACAATCTTTCAATTAAGTTATCAAGAACAATTTATATAATTAGACAAATAAAAAATCGAGTAAACTTGGATGCTGCCATTACTGCATACCACGC
This sequence comes from Agriotes lineatus, assembly GCA_940337035.1. NCBI lineage: Eukaryota > Metazoa > Arthropoda > Insecta > Coleoptera > Elateridae > Agriotes > Agriotes lineatus. The sequence goes on along the minus strand of CALNHX010002718.1, from coordinate 78,650 downwards.
ATTATTTCATAGTGTAATGACGTACGGTCTAATAAACTGGGGTACCTCTACACATATTAAAAAAATTTTCATTGTACAAAAAAGAGCCTTGAGAGTGTTGGCGGGAGCGAGTCAGTTAGACAGCTGTAAACCATTGTTTAAAAAATATAACATATTAACGCTACCGTCAGCAATACTATATTGTAATCTATTACACATAAAAGAACATTATGGCGATTATACAAAAAACGGCGATGCCCATGGTTACGACACCCGCAGTCGAGGCAATATACAGGTTCCGCAGCAGAGACTAACGTCCACTAAACGAAGTAATTTCGGAATAGGATTATTTAATTCGCTTCCTAGTACTCTCAAAAATGCCCCAACCAAACTCTTCAAAGTTAAGCTTAAAAAACATCTTCTGGCCAATGTCTACTATGAACTTTCCGATTTCAGATTTGTTGAAAATTAAGACCGTCTTGTTTTATTGACTTTAGTATTTTTGTTGTTACTGTATTTTTCTGTAGATGACTATTTCTGTAAATGCATTGTATTTTTTTATTTTTATATTTTTATATAACTGGAATTGTGACATATCTAAGCACCACGGTGTATATTATGATGAATAAATACTACTACTACTACTACAAGACCATGTTTATTACGTAGCGCATATGTTTGTTTTCTTCCTGTTTCTTGTTTGAGGCATTTCATTCCTTTATTTTTTTCTATTACTTCGTTTATTTGCTTTTCTTGCTCTTCTAACTTTTTTTCTCTTATGCCTCTTCTTATTTCTTTGTTAAGTTTCTTAAATTCTGCTGTTGTTCTTTTATTTTCTCTCGCTAGTATTCTTCGTTTTTCCATTAATAGGCTTATTAAATCTGCTGATGAAAACAACAATGCTACGTAACATTTGCTTGAAAATGCCGAAATACCGAAATCATGGAAGAATGCCAATATGATATTAATATATAAAAAAGGAGAGAATACAAATCTTGAGAACTATCGACCAATCAGTCTGCTGTCTCATATATATAAATTGTTGACAAAAATAATTACTACGAGACTGACAAGAAAACTTGACGAATACCAACCCCACGAACAGGCTGGCTTCAGGAAGAACTACAGCACCAGGGACCACCTATTAACAATTAAATTATTAATAGAAAAATCTAATGAATACGGATTCCCGTTGTATATGGCATTTATAGACTACCTAAAGGCATTTGACAGCATTGAACACTGGGCTGTCTATAAGGCACTGCAAAATAGCAGAATTGACCAAAGATATATAGAGATCATAAAGTAACTGAACGAAGAAGTAACAGCAACGTATATTTTACATGAAAAAACAAAACCTGTCCCACTCAGAAGAGGAGTGAGGCAGGGTGATACACTCTCGCCAAAGCTTTTTACACTAGCCATGGAAGACGTATTCAAGAACATGAACTGGACCGAAAAAGGCATAAATATCAATGGAAAACGACTGACTAACTTAAGATATGCAGACGACACCGTCCTACTGGCGGACAACATAGAAGACCTAAAAAACATGATAGAAGACCTGAACAGAGAGTCACTAAAAGTAGGATTGGAAATGAACCTAGCTAAAACCAAAATAATGTATCCAGGTCCAGAGATTGAGATACAAGTAGAAGGAATCAACATCGAAAGAGTAAAAGAATATATATACCTGGGACAGAGAATTGAATTAAGCAGAAACAACGAAAAAGAAGAAATTAAGAGGAGAATTAGAATGGGATGGGTGGCATTCGGAAAGTTATCGTTCATCTTAAGAAACAACAAAATCGCGCAACACCTAAAAACGAAAGTGTTCGAACAGTGTGTTTTGCCGGAAATGACGTATGGAACAGAAAATTGGACATCGACAAAACACAACATAGAAAAGATGAAAATAGCTCAAAGAGCAATGGAAAGGGCCATGCTAAACATCACGAGAAAAGACAGAATAAGAAACGAAAAAATAAGGTCGATAACGAAGATAACAGATGTAGGCATCAAGATAGCACAACTAAAATGGAATTACGCCGGACATGTGGCTAGACTTGAGAAAAACAGATGGAACCGCAAGATTATAGAATGGAGACCATATCAACATAAAAGAGGAAGAGGAAGACCACCTATGCGCTGGTACGATGATCTCAAGAAAACGAGTGGACTAAAGTGGATTCAAATAGCACAGGACCGTGAACGCTGGAAGGAATTAAGGAAGGCCTATGTCCAAAAATGGATTTAAACAGGCTATGAAGAAGAAGAAGAACATCAATATTACACACATGTGATTCTTGATTACCATAACTCAATTAGTGAGTTTGGGTTTACACAATAATGATTAATGCCATCAGTGTTCTGATGTCACCGAGCAACCGAAAAGGTTAAAACAAACAGAGACTGTGAATTCAGACAATAAATTTTGGTTTTGATGCTTCTTTTAAGTTTATTGAGAGGTATGAATAAAATGCTGTACTGCACGCGTAGTGTTACGAGGTATTACTCACACGAGAAAATTGACCCACGAGGCAACTGTCTGCCTAGTGGTTAATATCCACATAACACTACGTGTATAGTAAATAACTACAATCTAACTAAGAGTTCTTGAATGAAACCAAAGATAGACAACATTTAATTTGTTTAAATGCTCACGTTCTATATATTTGACCGAAAGTATGTTCCATTCCAAATGAGGTGGACTTCTAATCCACATGCAAAATATCGTCTGCCCCCAGAAAATAGTTTTTTAGCTACACTGCCAACAGACAAATACACAGAGGGAATTGAGTAAACATGTTTTTCGTCATCTAGGGACTGTGAAATGTGAGGATCTCAAGATATCTTGGAGGGTGATTTTTTCACACTTACAATACTTCATTCACCTTCGGAGAGGGAAGTAAAAGGAATATTAGTAGGTACAGTTACGCACGTTACGCATACAGAGATTGCTCATCGACTGAAGAACAGTCGCCGAAGCGCAAGACTATTCAACATACAATACCAGACTTACATACACATTAGATTCCAGCAGCCATAATTTTGACGGAACATTCTAGGCTTAAATTATATTATATTGAACTATACCTCACACCGTAAATTGAAATCACACGCAGGTAGAGTAGTTGAGTAACATCATTGCACGATAGAGTCACAATTTCTGTTCTGACGTCGTTATTTGATAGTGAACTACCATTTTTTGAACACTGATGAAGCGATATTATAAGAATTGCAGGAACTACTGTCAATTCAATACACATCCTGTGTTTCAATCCAACAATACTAGTGTATTGCTTATTCTACGCCGCAAGTGAGAACATTGTTTGTTTGTGCAGTCATTGATTCAGAGAAATTGGATCAATTTGCTTTTATGACATTTCTTGAGAAATGTATGAGGCTAAATTCAATATTACGACAACGCGCTAGTTTGTAACGGTACAAAACGGTATTTATGAGACTAAACAATTCTAAATGATTAGCTGGCAAACTAACTCAAAATTGGGAATGTGTATAGGCCTCAGCCCGTTACAAAAGAGTTGCCGACTAACTTCAGTGGAGCGAAGGGAGTCCAACACGACTTCACACAGGGCAACGGCCTAATAAACGAAACGCAGGTGTTAATTGCCAGAGTTCCACCAAGATTACTACAAACGAAGAAAATACATAGGTGAACCCACCGAACAAAATTGGAAGCATCATGGATTCACCTTTCAACTATAAACTTAGCAGTTGCCTGGTCAGCGAGCCAAGTGCAACATCATCGGACTTACCTTTCGAAGAACTCGCTTGAATAGCTGGCCAAACTCCTTTTACACTGAAAAATACATACACAAATAGCAAGCTCAATATCAGAGGAAAACCACAGTTAAACAAAAATTAAATGTATTAGCAAAATATTTGAATGAGTAAAAAGGTTACATAAAAATGCGAAGTGGGTTAGTAAAGGTTAACTATTTAAATTGCGTAACGTCTTAATCTAGTAAATGCGGTAAACTTGACATCAAATACAGGAATGACGGGTGGGCGGTATTAACATAGAAATATTCAAAACATTGACTCAATTAACATCAATAAAAGACGGTAGTCAACTAAACAAGGCACAAATGCGACACAATATTTCATCCGCCACTACGTGAAGTTGAACAGGATCATGTAATCCCACGGTAATAAATTAAACTGGCAGATAAACAACTATAAACGGTTTAGAAAACGCAATAATATACACAATAAATGCAACAATGACTGCAACGTCACGCAAACTGACTGACACTTCGGCGAAACGCTCGGTACACTATAAATTCGCACTGTAAAGCTATTACAGTATTACGGTATCTTTAAGAAGCTTGGCTTAGCGGCAGTGGATATGTTGTTGCAAAAGGCTGCGGTTGCAGTCCCTGCAAAAGACACCTACGGGGATTGCACCGAATCAACGGGAAGCTACTGGCAGACGGGACGGAACCTGTAATAATCCGCCAATGACGGCAAATTCGAAGTCAGTACGGTAAATTAGCAGAACGACATAAAACGACAAGCGGGAGCTTTGCGCTACATGAATAAGCCGACACTACTGTCTCGCGGAGAATGCACCAAACGACGTGTCAAGGGGTCTGCCACCCTACGATATACGAAATTTCAAAAGCTTACTTATATAGGTAAACAACCACGTTATGTTCGCCCCACAGCTAAAGTTCCCACTTGCAATTCAATAAGTCCACAAAATGCGAAACGCACAGCATTTGCGTTCAATTGGCGGAAATTCACGTAACGGAACAAAACATGCGGTACACACATACACACACACACACACACACACACACACACACACACACACACCAAGGTACAACCGGTAGCCGTTAAACACACATTACACAAACGCCAAAACCTCGCCCACGCTCGCCGCAGAGGCGGCGCGGGCGGGAGAAACAACTTCAAAGCACTTGTTGCTCCTTGCAAAGCCGGGTCAAATTAGAGTTCCTAAATATTATAATAGTTGAGGCAAGCCGGGAATAGATGCTGATTGGTTGTGATCCACTGCGCATGCGCAGTTTTGTCTGAAATTGCGCCAGATTTAAGTCATATAGTTACTATAGAAACCAGTTCTGAGAATGTCACATTTGACAAATTTTTATTTGACTTTAGGTCTAACACTGATTGATGCAAATGTATTAATATTTATGTGTTCCATTTCTGACAATAGTTCTTTAAATAGCATATCTTGCAGAGTTGTAAGTATGTATATGGAATTTACTTAAAAATTAGTTACCTAAATAATTATTTTTCTACAGTTTTTAAAATACGGGTTGTGGCATTTTTCGCTTCAAAAGTAGATTCGAACGGGGCTTTATAACCATTGACACAAATTCCCAAAAACGAGAAGCAAAGAGCTGAATAGTTCATAAATATAAACTGAACACTCACCAGTAGAACCAGACTCGGTGGGAAAAAGTGCGTCTGGGTGGCAAACGAAAACTAAAATTCAATGCTGTACCTACTTCGTCTACGTTGTCTCAACTCTTTTTCAAAGATTACTTATACAGGATCCGTAGTAGATAGGTACCTACCAGTGTAGTTTTCATAAACGCTTTAAATAATTTTTTTTGACATTTTCAAAGTGACAAGTAATAAAATTCATAGGTGACACATACTAAGAAAGACAACTCTGGCCTTGTATGCTATCATTTATTTTTGGAACAATAATGGCGGCTGACATTTGCGTTATCTCAACTCTTATACCATATAGGAACTCTAAGTCAAATCTGTTTAAAAAGCGCGCTAAGTAGCTCGCCATCGCTAATCGGCAGGGGTAAAATTTCATACTCGCTCTGTCTAACGCACGGCATGAATAAAAGGCCTACAATACGTACAAAAATTCACGTCGATAAGAAACACGTGCGCGCCACTAGGCTCGAAACAGCGATAACACGGAACGAGTCCGTTTAAAACTGCTGCCTGCAAGCGAATAATTCGAAATACCCATATACACGCGTAATCGAGAAAATAATGCTAAATAGCAGTACGTTCAAACAATCTAAAAATTTCCTCATAGGTTAAAGTGATTGGATCCATCGAAATAAATCAAGTAACTTTTGTGCAATACGTTCTTTGATTATACCTCCTTCAACTGTATTGTTACATTTGGGAATACAACTGAAGGCCAGAATTCATACACCACGATACAAGAATATTAAGTATCTAACATAGAAAACTAAAATTTCTATATGAAATTGAGGGCATAGTGCACTAGTGGTATCGTAGCATACATTGTAATTGTTGTTAATATACATGTTGTACTAGTATAAAGTAGTGTCGATTTAAATCTTAACTTTAAAGGTAGGTGGATGTACATGGTTACTGTAGAAGTTACTATTTGGCCAATTTAAATAAAAAGCAGCCCAAAAGGTACCCAAAATAATGTTTAAATTTTTAGCAGTAAGTGATAAAGTCAACAAACCTAGCTGCAACTTTACAAATATAGTGATAGCAATCCATTGTGGTAATTAAAAAAAATAATAAACGTAGTGCAAGTTTCACATAACTTAATTTAATAATATGCTCTAACCAGTAAAGGAAATTTGGTATATACGCTATCTCAATTCAACCTCTACAGGCTTTATTTGGAGTTGTCTAGAGTTCACAGTTAATCTCCATTTTAGGTATTGTTAAGCAGGTATTCTACGAGTTTTACGCGAGGTGGGAGTTTTACTGTGCAAAAATAACGGAGAAATGGTTGATTAACAACCACAGCAGAGCTCTTTGATCCTGTTTGCTGTGCGTGTATCACACAATTGACAACACGCCCTGCAAACCTACATGTTTCTGGAATTGATGTGACATACACCAAGTCACCAAGAGTTAATGCTGTGAACGGAATCTGTTTTCAGCCGTTGCGAAATGTTAGTTCGTGTTAACTGTATGCAATATCTGCACTGAATGAGGTGCTAAATGTATTTCCTCTACTGCTACAATTGAAGAGCCGAAACGCCCGCTGTAATTAGCAGCACAGCGAAACTTGCATTAGCAAGTAAAAGGAGGCCTGCTAGGAAATTGCGTTAGCTTATTCGCCAAATAAGTCACTGCCGTTACGTGTTAATGCATCCTGTTGTTTATTTTTAGGCTGCAAAATGTTTCGCGTTAGATTCTGGTTCTGCTTTTAACAAGCATAAAAGTCATTTTGAGAAATTTTTAATTATGTTAATTATTAGATGTACAGCCACGGCATCAATATAGATTATACTTTGACAGATAATTAGTGCACTAAGTGCAAAAAGTACGTAGGGTTACTTAAAATTTCTCGAAACGCTGAAAAAACAGAAGAACTATTGCAAGATTATAGTGCTTTGAAAACACATTGAAATCAAAAACTATGCAGAAATGAAAAACCCCGGTAACCCGATTTCTCTAAATGTAAAGTACGGATGGAGGTATAATTATACAGATTGTATGCAGGTACAAGGTACACACCGTAACCAGATATAGCCACAGTCCAACATTTAATATGATCACCCACATGCACGCCCCTGCTGCACTTTAAAGTTTTGAAGTGATACTGAAAAGTGGCTCTTAGTACCACATGTGAGCTTACCAAATTTGAATAAAATATCTTTATGCATTTTCAAAATTTCCTTAATTTTCAATTTTGTTTCCGTTTCTTTGATACCCTGTACTTTGAAAACGAAGCAATTTAGGAAATATGTTTATAGAAACTTTTCTTCTTAAAATTAACCATAGATTACTTACTCAAGAGACATAAAATAAACATCGTTTGAGTCGAGCAACAAAAAACCAAAAGTACAAAATTGCACAGAGACTCGGTCTGAACAACTTTAATGCATAATTTATCAAGAAACCTTGCGATTGATTAAATAAATTATATCATTAAATTAAGTTATTAATTTTATTGGATGTGTTCAATTTTGGAAGTAATTTAAATTCTGTTTTTATAAAAAGCCTTAATGTCTACCGACCGTCGTGGTGTTTATAACACTATTATAAAGTACTGAAAATCATAATTGCTATCTTGTTTCTGCAGTTCTACACTATGCTAAAGACTACCGATACCAGTAGGTGTTTATCGCTTTTATAAAATAGTTTTTTCTACTCCTGTATCTAAGATGGTATTTAACATACTAACATACACGTCGCTAAGTGACCTTTTAATCATGCCTTCATAACCTGTGACTAAAGAGTTCCTTAGTCACGAGCTGAAGTTGGCAATGACGTTTAAGTCATGGGGTGAAGTAAGATTCAAACAGTATTTGTTTTATTAGCTACATCCAAAACTAAAATCAAGTTAGCTTTCAACTTTCAACAGTCAACTTTGACGTTTGTCAAGTATAACTTAACTTAACATAATATCCAAAATCTTAGTGAAATTATGCTATATTGTCTAAATTTGTGGTCGCAGAAAAAGTATATTATGTAACAAATTATATAAACTCATCTAGACACTCGTTTATTAAACACTCGCTGCGCTACGCTCCCCGCGTGCCTATAAAAAGTCATCTTTAAAGTGACGTTTATAAAACTTGTTACATAATATACTATTTTCTACGACCACTACTGAAAGCTTTTTTCACTAAAAATTATGTTTTATAATTCAGCGTGTTAAAAGTGAAATCAGGCTATTTACTTTTAGCGCATGTGTTGTAAAGTAAACAGCTGGTGTTAAATTTAGAATTTAGAACTGGAGGTGTGGTTGTAAAGTTATTCTAGTTACTTCTTTCGTTAGAGGTAAAGTGTTTTCTAAATAATTAAAGCATTATATGTAATGAATAAAATAAAATGTGTACATATATAATTACCTTTGACAGCTACCGGCTGCAGAAACAGTCACCTGCGCGTCAAGGTCATCTCTTTACTATGACATAAATTATAACTGTCATAAATGCAAACCTTTGTTAAATCGACATTTATGGATTAATAACAGTAAATTTAAGGCCGTAGAAAAAATATTGCGTGCAAACCCCTGCAAAAAATGTTTATGCACGAGGCATGTTATGAAACTTACCTTCGGCTTCTTGCAAACCATTTCAAAAGAATGTGGAGTTTTCTTAGCTTTGGGAAAACGGCCTTAGTTAGGTCTGAACTTACGTTAACGCATATTGAATAAAACATGGAAAAACCAAAGCCTAAACCATTTGCTGAAGGCAATCTTGATACCTTAACTTCGCCGTAGTTTAGTTGTAGAAATTGAGGTAAACAAATCAAAAGAGCGCCAAAACCCTTAATTAAAAAGTCTAGCAAGCATTTTCCGGCATTCGGTAGAAAAATTTATTTATGCGTGAGGAAGCGAGAAAAGCAAAGAAATTATTATTCCAAGAGACAATTCGAAAATTACTTACTTTTGCTAATCAGATATTTTTGAAACACCAACTCGGTGAGAATTCGAAACTGGTCAAGTGGGAGCTGCTACTACGCACCAGCACCAACCATGTACTTTAACCGACTCTTAGAAAACGGAGGTCACTCTTATGTGCTGGTCGTAGCACTTAGTGAGCAAAACATTAAATAGCCTGATCACAGAATAACTAGAAACACTATAATGTGTCACGATAATTACATCAGTTGAAGTACTATCCAATTCGATCTCATACAATATTCTTTACAGTTTACTATTCCAAATTTCGAAAGGTTTGTTGCTATTTTAGGTGCCTACCTACATATAGGACCTGATTTCATTGGATGTTTGATTTTCACAGAAATTGGGGCTGCAATTGTCAAATTTTAATTAACTGCTAGAAATAACGAAATATTTTGATACAAATTCGCCTACATTAATTAGTTTTCCTATAACAATTTTGGACTGTGATCATTATTATACAATAATTAATGCCGGTTGCGTCAAAAATATCTTATATTTCTTTCACTATGTTTATAATAGGTGGCCATTTTAAAATACAATGACTTTAGCGCCATCTGGATTACTTTTGGAGATGGACCATGCCATTTCTTTACAGACTTGCAATGAGCTAGCGCCTCAAAGCGGAATTAAATTGTAAGGCCGCATCTAAGATCTCATTTGTATTCAAATTACCTACCACCTTTATACAATGTAATTTACCGGAGCACTAGAACAGCCTACGAACTTTTGTTTAATTCTCTTACTTTGATTTCAAATGGACCCTAATTTGACCCATTTACCTTGCTAATTCCCTCTGAATGACGGCACTGTCTTTATCATAATGGCAATCAAGGGCGATTATTAAGGCAAATAAGAATTTAGTGCGTTTAAAGTACCTGAAGTAATCAGTACCTAGTCTACCCAAGTACGTACATAAGACGGAGTAATTTGATGATGATATTGAAATTATTGCTCTAATGTAAATAGCAATTGATACACTATAAATAGCTATTTTAATTAATTGTGCCCTGAAAATCTTCGTTGGCTTATAAATAATTCAATAAAAGTTTTACTATATTAAACTATTGCAGTATACTGTTCCAAAGATTTCATTCCATCAAATAAAAAATAAAGAATATGGTTTACAATACGAGCTGGAAATCATTTACAGACTCCACGCCAGCGCCGCTTCGTAGATGGTTGAAGAAAAACCGCAGCGCGCCTACTAGTAGAAGAAGAATACGATTACTGTTCGATAGAGAGGCGAATTAAATCATTCGTTTGTTTTCTGATTAAACAGACATGGCTTACTACAATAACATCAATTGTTGTGCGTAGCTCGACTAAATTTGTAAAAATAACTAACAAGTCAAGGTTATTTGAATATCGGTAAGAAAAGAAAATATCCTTCCAACTGTCCATGTTTGCTCGTAGGCGTTTAGGTATTTTTGAATTTACTTGTTACGGTATCAAATGAGTTTAAAGGCACTCTAGAGAGGGGGGGGTGCCCCTATCTTCAACAAGTCCGGGAATTATCATCACTTACCATGGAAATGTCACAAAACAGGCTAAAGGCCGCGGCTTGATATGCTCAGGAAGATAGGCGTGGTCCTAGAAACGGTACACCACAGGGCCAGCATGACGGTATACATAGGGTATTGCAAAATAAACGGGCGCCACGAGATTCAAACTCGAGACCCACGCTTAACCGAAACTTGATAGCCAAACGGGGTAGGATATTAGTGCATAGCCAACGACTCCCAACACATGTAGCGACAAGTGTACCGACCTACCTGTGATGTTTGTGTACTGCTTTGAAGCTCCACTTCACATAAAATCAGACATAGTGTAGTAATAATGCTCAGAGAGATGGGCGTGGTCCTAGAAACGGTACACCACAGGGCAAGCGTGACTATATGCATAGGGTATTGCAAAATAAACGGGCGCCACGAGATTAAAACTTGAGACCCACGCTTAACCGAAACTCGAAAGCCAAACGAGGTAGGATATTAGTGCATAGCCAACGACTCGCAACACATGTAGCGACGTGTACCGTCCTACCTGTGATGTTTGTGTACTGTTTTCAAGCTAATGACTAACTATAAATTCGAATACAAGCCGCCTGCGGGGCTGAGACAGTATGTGATTAATTTAATTGGAAATGCAAGCCGTCTGAGGGCTGTGACAAGATATGAGTGATTTAAATGCAAATGTACATCGTCTGCGAGGCCCGTGACAATATGTAATTAATTTAGTAGCAACGACAAGCTGTCTGGCGGGCCCCGCGGCAATATATGACTAATTACAACGTGGCGGATAGCCACCTGCGGGGCTGTGGCGATATGTGATTAATTTTAAAGCAAATATAAACTGTCTTGCGGGCCTGCGGCAAGATATGACTAATTACAACATGGCGGACAGCCATCTGCGGGGCTGTGGCGATATGTGATTAATTTAAAAGCAAATACAAGCTGTTTTACTGGTCTACGGCAAGATATGACTAATTACAACATGGCGGACAGCCGCCTGTAGGGCTGTGGCGATATATGGTTTAAATTTATTTATTTAGCGTATGGCATACAAGGCAATTACAAATTATAATCATAATTATAATATATAGTGTATAAACATATGCAATATGGAGTCCACACAAATGATAAAATGTTCAAAAAATATAGACATAAAATATAGAGACAAACAACGATAATAATTATGCTAGCAAATAATTAAAATATCATAATTAAACATTGATATCTATTTAGTTTGCTTAACCAGTCTACGGCTTCTGACGTTGCTTCGAGAATATCCTGAAAGGGCCCTGGATAGGCTCTTAGGGGACACTCGGATGCAATATGCTGCATTGTTTGATGAGCATGGCCGCAATCACATTGTGGCGTAGTGATTTTGCCCCATTTATTAAGTATGTCCGCACATCTACCAAATCCTGTGCGGAACCTGTTTAGGGATACCCAGGTTTTACGGTTCAGGTTGAACCCTGGAACTGGTTGACTGGTAGGGAGTGTGTTGTGAATATGCGGCTGCGTGCTGGCTTCCAATCTCTCTTTCCATTCTTCATTAGGATCGTAGTTTTCCGACACCAGCGATTGGGACGTCAGTAGTGGGGGATTTCTGGATCGTAATCTCTTATTTGCCAAATCTGGCACGTCTTGATGAATAGGTAAAGCGAGGTTCGACCTGAGCTTATGGTGGTGTTGTACTAGAGCATTTTTTCTGCGGATATCAGATGGGGGTAGTCGGCTAAGAATTGGAAGCCACTGAAGTGGGGTGCATCTTAGGGAACCCGAAATGATACGCATTGTGTTATGCAGCTGAGTATCAACATAGTGAACGTGGGGGCTATTAATCCACACAGGTGCACAATACTCTGCCGTTGAGTAGACCAATCCAAGATCTGAGCAACGGAGGGTTGTAGCTGATGATCCCCACGACGTTCCGCATAGCTTTTGCCGGATGTTAGCTCTTGTACTCAGTTTGGCCGATACATTTTCTAGACGTTTCTTGTAGGATAGAGTTCGATCAAGAGTTACCCCTAAGCATTTTGGATGTTTATTGTGTTTGGTATAAATGTGCCGTGAAGGTTAATATTTAGATTTCTTTGGTCTTGTTTGTTGTTAAGGTTTTTTAAAATACTCGGCCATGGTGCGTAGGTCTTCTGTCAGTATGTCTTCTGTGGTTTCTATAACTCGGTCTCTAGCTGCTAGTGCTATATCGTCCGCATAACAAAATTTGCGGGAAGTAGTTTGTGGAAGGTCCGATATGTAGAGATTAAAAAGAAGAGGGGCTAGGACCGAACACTGTGGTAGGTCGTTGTGTAACTTTCTTTCTTTGCTTAGTTTCTCGCCCATGGTGACTGGAAATCGTCTATCACATAACATCTGGATTATCAAGTGGGTAGTTGTTCGGCACGGGATTACCCGTAAGAATTTGTAGATTAGGCCCTCCCGCCAGATGGCGTCATAAGCCGCAGTTAAGTCGATAAACACTACGGAGGTTTTTTGTTTATTTTCAAAACCGGTCTCGATATGCGTCGTCAGAGCCAGCACTTGATCACAGCAATTATGGCCCGGTCTGAAGCCTGCTTATTCTACCGGAACTGTTTCCAAAACTTTTTCAGCTATTCTATTATATATGAGCCTTTCTAGTAGTTTGTAACCACAGCTCAACAGGTAGATGGGCCGGTAATTATCCGGCCGGTCGCTTGACATGCCAGGTTTCAATAAGGCTATAATCTTGGATTTCTTGAATTATTTTGGTAGTTCGCCAGTTCGGAGAAATACGGGGGCTTTGCCAGGTTTTAGGGTATTTATGGCATTTTCAATCTCGTTGTTTCTGAACGTCTGAGAATAGGTGTCTATATCTTGTACTGCTTTTTTGAGATTACGGAGTTCTTTTTTGACTTTAATGGTATATTCTTTGTTCGATGGGGCCCGGGATAGGTTCACGATTCTGGTGGTTACTTGGCCGGGAGTCCGCTTACAAAGCATAAATCAGGGTTATATTCTCTTCTCCAAGCTGCTGACCTGAAAGTATCCTTATTTTTTGCATCAAATATTAGTTGTAGGTTATTGAGCAGGTAGTCAACGAAATCGTTATCCTGGCTACTTTGTATGATTTAAATGCAACTACAGCACTCTACCTTAATTAACGGTTTCGCTTGAAAGCTAATTGGCGGGAATCGGAATGCTTATCGCTAGAGTATGTGGGGGCGGAGAGTGGCACGCTAGAATCTCCCGTTATCATCAGGGAAAGAAAATGTAGGTCCCTCTTTGGGTCATGACGAAATTTGCGAGGCCTGAAGTTCGCACGCTTGAACTAAAGGATCCCAACAGGTGTTGGACGAATACGCCTTCCAGGCTTACGAACTGCAACAAGCGGCGACGACCATCAACACAACAAGCGGCACTTACGTAAACAGCGCACAACCTTACACTCTCACGGCCCGTTCCGAACTCTGTTAAAAGACAGAGGCACTGGCTTGCATCTTGCAGGGGGGGGGGACGATAATTGGCATGATTTTTGCAGCTGTACCCAATCACGGGGCGAGAAACAACCGCTCTACGAATTTTCTAGAACGAATCTGTGCTCGAAATCCCAAAACGACGGACTTTCTAGAACAAAGCTGAGTTCGAAATCCCAAAATTCTAAATAAGCCAAGGCAAATAATTATGAACGAAAAGATTAAAGTGGCCGTTACGGTTGCTTGAAATTGTGAACCACCAACTGCCTGAATACCATTTGAGGAACTAGCACATGTAAAAAATATGACTGGAAAGCCTATATACAGCGAAATTGTAATTATTAAATAGAAAATACTCGAAGAAGCCGAATTTAAAAATAGCCTGACATACTGCACCCAAAATGTTCCGTCTGTCACAACTTCTTAATTTTGTGTCTTCTCTCGTTTCTGGATTTTTTAATGGTTAAGACTAGCTGAGTCATCGCTTTTGTTGGCATGGCACTCCGCGCCGAGTTGTCCCCGCGCCGAGATGGCGACGCCGAAGTGGCGGCGCCGAGATGGCGGCGCCGAGTTGTCCTAGACCCCGCGAAATGAGCTTATATTACTAAATCATGGCCAGCTGCGATATGTGCAGCTAAATTAACCATAGTAACATGGAGATAATCTTTCCATAACATCGTCCTCAAACCAAATCCGCATAATTGTAAGTGCAAAGAAATTCCAAGCCCAAATTTGCACTAAGCTCGCAGGGGTCTAGGACAACTCGGCGCCGCCATCTCTGCGCGGGGCCAGCTCAGCGCGGGGACAACTCGGCGCGGAGCCATCTCGGCGCCAGCCAACTCGGCGCGAGGCCAGGTCGGCGCCGGATTTAAATTCGCAAACTACAGTGTGCACTACGTAAGAAAATTATTATAAACAAATAATAAATAAAGTGATCCCCAAAAAGCTGGCATCAAATGAAAAAAAATATTTAGAATTTCTGGGAAAATCAAACACTAACGACTAGAGGTAATTGCAAAGTGATTACAAATGGGCCAAACAAAAGTTGTCACATGACTTCCGTTATCAGTAAAATTTTACATTTTTTAAAAATAATTACGAAACACGCATTGAAATTTATTATGAAATAAAAAACTTGGTTAAAAATATTTGTTTTTCCATAGCAGTTTTTGTTAAAAGTAAAGTTCTTTGATATGGGACCTAAACATAAAAGAAAATGTGAGAGATCAAAGTTGGCCAGGGATTTTGGTATAGGAGCCTAGATGTTGATTCTAAACAACTTTTCTTAATAACTTTTTGTCGTATTTTCTACATAAAAGGCACGCTACTCTACAGTAAAATAGGTTTTTTGAAAACTTCAAAGGCATACTTGATTTTTCAAAACTGAAATGCTGTTCGAAATTCTTTTAACCAAGCAGGGCTGAACCCCAAAAAAGTTCCTTGACCCAAAATATTATGATTTAACTCAACTTACCTATATACAAAGTTGCTTAGTCTTCAAAAATGATTAGCTTTTTTAAATTTTTTCAAGTCGAAAAATCTGATAGATTTTATTAGTTTTTTGGCCATGCGTTTGTACCAATAAACTACAGCTTTTTGTGGAATAAACTTCAATTTCGAAAATTACAGGGTGTTTAAAAACGTTGTCATAATAAATTATCCATCCATATTTTTTTAATCCCCTGCATAATCACAACCAATGTTTTTTTGTGAATAGCTACTTCAATTTAGAAGCTATTTCATCTCTTACAAAATTTTAGTTTGGTAAACGGTTTAGCCACAAAAAATATTTTCTAATTTTCTGCAAGCCTCAATAAGTAATTGTAACTTAACACTAGGTTTGTAGCGATTTAGAAAATATTTTTTTGTGGCTCAACCGTTCACTCAACTAAAATATTGTAAGAGAGGAAATAGCTTCTAAATTAAAGTAACTATTTAAAAAAAATTGTAGTGATTATACAGGAGGTTGAAACATTTAAAAAAGTTAATCATTTTTAAAGCCCTCTAGCGGCTCAACTAAGCAACTTTATATATAGGTAAGTTGAGTTAAATAATCATATTTTGGGCAAATAAATTTGTGATGTTTCGTTGTACACGTATTTTCCAGACACACTATATACAGGGTGAAATTTAAGTTGATTCTTTCCGTTTACCAGGAAATAAAGCTAAAAAATAAGATTTTTCTTTATTTACCACTTTTCCGAAATATGAAAACTAACGAAGGTGTTAGAGTTTTAAATTAAAAACTAAACTTTGACGCAAAGGCGGCTGGACAATTTTATTTTTGTTTATCTCTGTCGTCAAGCAATGACCTGTCAACTAGTTTTCCATTGGAATTTTCTTAAGGTTATTGATACAATAATGGCTCATGTTTATGAAAATAATGAATGAGTGAATATGCTTAATATTTATTGGGAGTGTCGTCAAAATGCCGCTGCCGCATCGCTCTGATACGCGGAACGTGTGTGTAGAAGCGAATGCTGATAATTTTGAACATATCATTTAAGTTAGATTAAGTTTAGTTTAATTTTCGTTAAGTAATTTTAGTTCTTAATTTGAAACTTAAACACCTTGTTTGTACCTCCGTTAGTTTTGATATTTCGCAAAAGTGGTAAATTAAAAAAAGTTTACTTTTTTAAACTTTATATCCTGGTAAAAAACTTATCGTATTGACTAAAAAACAGTGGCGTACCAGATTTTTCTAAAATAAAGTAACTTAGGTGGCCCCGATGCACGCTACTGGTGGAAATCAATTAAATTTATTTTGACGAAACAATGCCACTTTATGAGATACTATCATACACCAAGTTTCATTAGAATACCTCTAGGCGTTGTCCAAATTTTTTAAAAAGAAATAATTGTTTTTTAAACTTCAACACCCTGTATCTTGTGAACGAAGCCGTTTTGGTTCCATGTTTGTATGAACTTTTTATCGTAGAATTGATCACGGAATCACCCCTTAAAGTTTGTCTACGTACTTAATTAACACCCTGTATATAGATTAGTTTTAACTGACTGAACAATCTCAAGGCCAGAAAACTTTGTTTCGTAAAATGTGTCTCTATCTTAACTAGTAAATGCATGTTTCGTAATTATTTTTAAAAAATGTAAAATTTTACTGATAACGGAAGTCACGTGACAACTTTTGTTTGGCCCATTTTGCAACCACCTCTGGTCGTCAGTGTTTGATTTTCCAAGAAATTCTCAATATTTTTTTTTTCATTTGATGACAGCTTTTTGGCGAGTTGTTCCGGCGCTGAGCTGGCCCCGCGCCGAGATGGCGGCGCCGAAGTGGCGGCGCCGAGATGGCGGCGCCGAGTTGTCCGGCTTCGCATTTCGCGTGGGACTAGGTTGTACTTTAATTTCATTTTAGCCGTTTCTCTCCTGCTGTACGTGTATACGTCTGCTGATTTATCATGTGACCTAGTGCTACTTTGTACTCCTGTGGTTAAGAATTCCTTGGCAGCTATTGGGATGCAGAAGCCACTATGGGTATCTCACGATCATGTTCCTGACATATAATAGTTCCATTTTTGCTAGTTATACATAAAACTCTGCCTTGTAATGACAGTAAGGGGGGCTCGGTGGATATTGGCGGCTCACCGAATTATATTACCAAGCAGTATCACCGTTGACAAGGCTTCTCACGCCCCCTCGAGTGTTTATTGGTCTGTTTAAACATCTTTCCACCCTTATTTACTATTACTTCCATCCGTTTCATTCGTGATTTTGTTATTTACAATCATGCGTTACGCACGTTTACTGTTTTTCCCGATGGTTATGGTTGGTTTACGGTAGTATTAATTTAGAGTTAGTATTTTTATACCGGGTGCACCCCAGTGTGTCAATATTTACTATACATTTGGTAATACATTGTTAAATAATATACATATTTTACCATAAAGTTTGTGTTTTAGTTACGGCAAACTTTGTATGACCTGGCCGTGAAGTGAGTTTGTTTCAGATTATATAGCGATAGCGTATATTTTATGATTTGTCATCACTATTTTCGACATATTGGTTGTACCAAAAGCTCATTGGCACTTTTTGCAATTGAGGAGTGGAAGTAACAAAGGGGCCAAGTGCCATATTCCCGAAAAATGAGATTTTTATTTAGAAAAGCGCTATGTACCATCGACAATATCCTAAGAAACGGGCCAAGTGCCCGGACAGAAAATGGAAGGGGAGAATAGGTTGAAAGTTGGCAACACAAGCAAGTGTCACGTCAGTTCCGAAATAAAGGTGCTATGTACATGGTGAACTCCTGTCTGTTGCACGTGTATTTGTTTACTTTGTCTGAAGATAATTTTTCGACCAATACGACTGAAGAATTAGTTTAAAATGAACACGGAATCTCGTAAGAGGGGATCTGGAAGACTTGAGTGACGAACAAAGGCGACGAAAAAATGCCGGAAAGTCATATGAAACTAGGAAGGGAAAAGCTGTAGTTGAAAAAAAGAAACCTAACCTAGAAGTGAGTTTTTAACATTGCAAATATTATTTGTGCGCACTCCAGAATGTGTATTTTTTCTTCCAGGTAACATGTAAATGTAAATTTCATTGCATGTCGTTGACTTACGCAAATAGATTGAAGCTTTTTGAAAAATACTACAAAACCAGGCCTGACGTTCGTGGAACTTACATCATGGGTTTAATACAGGTGACTGGCGTCAAGAGAAGAAGGCATGGCTCATATAAAGATGCTCGTGAGAGTCATCGTCAAAGTACCATCCATTATGCCCTTCCAGATGGAAAAGGTAATATGGTAGATGTTTGTAAATACACTTTCATGAATACTTTTGATTTGGCGAAAAAGAACTTGGAAACTATTATAAAAAAGAAAAAACCCGGTGAAATGGTCTACAGAGATATGAGAAAGAACTCGTACGGCTCCTGCAAAATTTACAAAGAATGATAGGGAACTTGTTAAAGAGCATATAAATAGCATACCCAGAGAAGAGTCTCATTATTCACGTGCAAAAAGTGCAAAGCAATACATGAGTCCGGATTTAAATACTAACCGTCTTCACAAAGCATTCCTGAAAAAATATCTCGAAAGCTTGGTCACGTATAAGTTGTATAAAAGAGTTTTGAAAGAAGACTTTCCAAATATTTCTTTTAGAGCACCTAGAAGTGACACCTGCCGAAAATGTGACTCGTTAAATTGCGAAATAAAACCGCAGGGTGAAAGAAGTCGGGCAGCAACGGTTGAGTTAGAGCTCCATCATCGAAAGGCAGAAGCAGCCATTACGCTTATGAAAATGGACATTGCATCGTCGCAAATGCCAGATAGCGCCACGAGTGTTTTCTCAATAGATTTGGAACAAGTCATGTTTGTACCAAGTTTGACGCATTCCGACATGTTTTACATGAGCCAGCTTTCGTGCTACAACTTGGGCATCAACTTTGGAGATAACAAGCACTCCTACATGTGCAGCTGGCATGAAGGATTGGCAGGAAGAGGCGGTAACGAGATCGCGTCTTGCTTATTACGCGTCCTCAACATGGGCATTACACACAAAAGGAATATTATTATTTGGAGCGACAACTGCACTGCCCAAAATAAAAACAGAATGATTGTGTTTATTTACATGTTTTTGGTGAGTGCTGGGCTCTTTGACACCATTGAACACAGGTACCTCGTCAGTGGTCATAGTTTCCTTCAATGCGACAGGGATTTCGCGTTGATTGAGAAGAGGAAGCGCAGGTGCACTCCGATGATATCCGAGGACTTACACGATGTAATACTCTCAAGTACCCACACAGGCCGATTTGAAATAGTAGATATGTGCCAGAAAAAGTTTTTTGATATACAAGCTGCCGCCGACAAGATGTTAAATCTCAAGCAAGTGAATATCAGCAAAGTTGTACGATTGAAAGTTGACTCCCAACAACCCGGTTTATTGTATACTTCTGAAAGTTTTTCTGAAATATCACCGTGGAAAATAACTCCGATACTCAGAAAAGGAAAAACCATGGCCGATATTAAAAGTATGGAGATTCATCAGCTACCAGACGTAAATAAGGTCGGTGATAACAAAAAGAAGCACCTAATATCAATGATTCCTTATTTACAATACGAGAAACACAAAGAATTTTACGCGTATTTGACTAGATAGAATATTGGCACTTGACCCGTTTCCCAGAATTTTGTTTTATTTATTTTTTTATTGTCATATTTTTAACTTTATTGTGTTGTTTGTGTAGTATCGTATCCGGGCGTTGTGAGAAAAATGACTTACACTTTACTTTGTGAATAAAATGTTCTTTATTTTTGAATTATGAAGTTTTTTGACAATTTCCCGAACTGACACTTTTGGCACTTAGTCCCTTTGTTACTTCTACTCCTCAATTTAATTTGATTTAAGCCGTTGCAAAAGAACCTACGCCGGCGCCGTCTCCAGTGACTAGTTAGTTGGACCTCAGAGTTGCCCATTCCTTCACGGTAATTTGAAATTAATTGAAAAATCTTTGAATAATTTTTGAAAAACATCAAAAAATTTTTATCTCTTTATTTGAGAAGTTTTGTACCCATAGACATAGTTCTCAAGTTGACGAATATTTTCTTTCAATTATTTTCTTTGTTTACAGTTCATCAATGCCATGCATGCTTATTGTGAACACACTTGTTAAGTGCTGTACGAAAGAGACTAAGTGTATAATGATAGGGGCTCTTTGTTCATATTACGATAAGGGTTGAAACTGGAAATATATCAGAAGAAAGAATACATAAACATCTAGTTTCAGAACCATTCTTGGTTAGCCCTAAAAATATGTGCTATAAGTAAAATGAGGAAAATAATAGGGTGAAATGTTCAAAAGTGCTTATTAGCAATTTATTGTGGTAAACACAGAAGAACTTGTTCAGTGCACTGCTAGAAACTATTTCAAAACGGGATAAACACTTACCGGTATCGATAGTTTTTAACATAGTGTAGAACGGCAGAAACTAGATAGGAATTATAATTTTCAGTATTTTATAATAGTCATATAAACACCTCCACAGCAGGTAAACATTAAGGTAATGTAATATTCAGATTTTAGTCAATAAAACGGCTTTTCATCAAAACAGAATTTAAATTACTTCCAAAATAGAACACATCCAATAAAATGGATAATATAATTTATTGAATCAATCGCATGATATATTCATAAATTATGAACTGAAGTTGTGCTAACCGATCTTCTGCGCAATTATGTATTTTTGTTTGTTTGACTTGTGTTAACGATGTTTATTTTATGTCCTCAATGTTACTCAATATTATGTCAGTGTTGTAATGCAAAAGTGTTATCTTGAAGTTATAATGCATATAGCAATTTTGATATTTTGAATTGCGTACCTGGAACAGCTATACAGAAACAAGGTTTTGCAAGAATGGCAAATAATTTTTAAGTGATTAGTAGCTGTCGTATCTTTTCCCCAGAGCCTGCAGTGGAAATAGAGTTCTGTTTAACATCGAACAATTCCATTCTTCCATTGGTCACGCCAGAACGTTATATCAATATCAAAAATTCTTGCAGTTTACTGGTCAGTAAAATTTAGTTACTGTTTAAGCATTTTCTACGCAACGATTTAAAATTTAAGATACTTCTTGCATACCCCTGCGAACGCTTAACAATTGATAAAAACTATTTTGGAGAAGTTGAAAGCTGTCGGTACAATATATGTGTTTAGCCTTTAGGTTGTGTATAACACGCGGACCCTCTTATTATTACAGTACATTTATACGGCGTCGTTGATTTTATTAACTATGTAACTTGCACCAGAACCCATTCACTAGACTGTTCAGCATGATCTATAATTCTAATATTAACTTACAAACTATTTCGACCGGGTTTCATGTTTTATAACCCATTCTACTACGGTTACTTTAGATTCTGGAACGTGCCTCAAAAAGAATAAGTTTCCGGCGTTTATTCATTCACTGCAGCAGGTCCTGAAATAAAGTTGCAAATGCTCAGGAGTACGTGGTCGTGTAAATGAGAGCATTTTAATTTATACACCTGGTGCCTCTTCCATTCCTCGACTTCTTAAAGACGACTTCACACTTCGAATTGGACGAACGCGAGCGATCCTAAAAACGAAACATTATTTTTTAACTAACTGCTTGAAGCTTCTAGTAACTTGGTAGTACATCACCTCGCTCAGAAACCTTGAAAAATGTTTGTTTGTTGGGTTTCCGTCTATACAGGGTGTGCACAATTTGGCGAATGAACTACACATGGCGATGTTGGTCATTAAATTCTGAGTCGAAAATAATAAAATGTTGGATTGGTTATCATGAGCCCTCAGGAGCGGTAGACAAAAAACATGTTTCTTTCTGATAAAGTAAATTTTCTGTTTCAAATACGTCAAAGTATCATCAATTTTTTTTTCAAAATGTAAAATTATGGTTCCATGCAAAATTTAAAAAATATCGACTTACCTTTTTTTATGAAATCATGTCCTAGATGAAGTACCCTTGTGGTAACACGGTTTCATAAAAGTCTGCCGATATTTTTGAAATTTTGTATGGGGCCATAATTTAATGTTTTGAACAACTTTTCTTGGCAATGCTTTGACGTATTTAAAACAGAATAGGTGCTTTACCTAAAAAAACATGTTTTCTATCTAACGCTTGGCAGGGCTCAGGAAGACCAATCCATTTTAGTATTACGATTTTCGACTCAGAATTTTATGACTAGCATCGCCTTGTCTAATTATTTCGGCAATTTATACACACCCTGTACAGTAACTGCCGTCAATCTGTCTGCTAAAAAGCAAGTGTCTGTACCAATAAACGAAGAGGATATGAAAGTAACTTCTCCAGAGTCATAAAATTGATAGTCATGCATATATGCCGTCGTCTTATTGAAAGGACCATATGTTGGCAATTTTATCTTTGACTTTATATCCTTCAATAAAGAAAATGCGTACCTAGTAACAATGCTCGTTAAATATAAGTTCTTGCCGGACTCTCCTGCCAACTACAGCTATAGAACCTTGCGGACGCCTGAAAACAATTCCTGAAAATCATTCTTAGTCTACATCTCTCTCAACAACAACAACGGAGGAGGAGGAAAAGAGAGAATCTCTCTCTTTTCCTCCTCCTCCGTTGTTGTTGTTGAGAGAGACGTTAATTGCAACAAGATTGCTTGCAATATTTTCGTTAATTGCAAAAATCTCATCAGAACTTTTCGTTCGATTCTGATCCCACTTTAGTTGCAATATCTCCGTTAATTGCAACAAGATTGCTTGCAATATTTTCGTTAATTGCAACAATCTCATTAGAACTTTTCGTTCGATTCTGATATCACTTTAGTTGCAATATCTTCGTTAATTGCAACAAGATCGCTTGCAATATTTTCGTTAATTGCAACAATCTTATCAGAACCTTTCGTTCGATTCTGATCCCATTTTAGTTGCAATATCTCCGTTAATTGCAACAAGATTGCTTGCAATATTTTCGTTAATTGCAACAATCTCATTAGAACTTTTCGTTCGATTCTGATATCACTTTAGTTGCAATATCTTCGTTAATTGCAACAAGATCGCTTGCAATATTTTCGTTAATTGCAACAATCTTATCAGAACCTTTCGTTCGATTCTGATCTTACTTTAGTTGCAATATCTTCGTTAATTGCAACAAGGTCGCTTGCAATATTTTCGTTAATTGCAACAACCTCATCAGAACTTTTCGTTCGATTCTGATCCCATTTTAGTTGCAATATCTCCGTTAATTGCAACAAGATTGCTTGCAATATTTTCGTTAATTGCAACAATCTCATTAGAACTTTTCGTTCGATTCTGATATCACTTTAGTTGCAATATCTTCGTTAATTGCAACAAGATCGCTTGCAATATTTTCGTTAATTGCAACAATCTTATCAGAACCTTTCGTTCGATTCTGATCTTACTTTAGTTGCAATATCTTCGTTAATTGCAACAAGGTCGCTTGCAATATTTTCGTTAATTGCAACAACCTCATCAGAACCTTTCGTTCGATTCTGATCCCATTTTAGTTGCAATATCTCCGTTAATTGCAACAAGATTGCTTGCAATATTTTCGTTAATTGCAACAATCTCATTAGAACTTTTCGTTCGATTCTGATATCACTTTAGTTGCAATATCTTCGTTAATTGCAACAAGATCGCTTGCAATATTTTCGTTAATTGCAACAATCTTATCAGAACCTTTCGTTCGATTCTGATCTTACTTTAGTTGCAATATCTTCGTTAATTGCAACAAGGTCGCTTGCAATATTTTCGTTAATTGCAACAACCTCATCAGAACTTTTCGTTCGATTCTGATCCCATTTTAGTTGCAATATCTCCGTTAATTGCAACAAGATTGCTTGCAATATTTTCGTTAATTGCAACAATCTCATTAGAACTTTTCGTTCGATTCTGATATCACTTTAGTTGCAATATCTTCGTTAATTGCAACAAGATCGCTTGCAATATTTTCGTTAATTGCAACAATCTTATCAGAACCTTTCGTTCGATTCTGATCTTACTTTAGTTGCAATATCTTCGTTAATTGCAACAAGGTCGCTTGCAATATTTTCGTTAATTGCAACAACCTCATCAGAACTTTTCGTTCGATTCTGATCCCATTTTAGTTGCAATATCTCCGTTAATTGCAACAAGATTGCTTGCAATATTTTCGTTAATTGCAACAATCTCATTAGAACTTTTCGTTCGATTCTGATATCACTTTAGTTGCAATATCTTCGTTAATTGCAACAAGATCGCTTGCAATATTTTCGTTAATTGCAACAATCTTATCAGAACCTTTCGTTCGATTCTGATCTTACTTTAGTTGCAATATCTTCGTTAATTGCAACAAGGTCGCTTGCAATATTTTCGTTAATTGCAACAACCTCATCAGAACTTTTCGTTCGATTCTGATCCCATTTTAGTTGCAATATCTCCGTTAATTGCAACAAGATTGCTTGCAATATTTTCGTTAATTGCAACAATCTCATTAGAACTTTTCGTTCGATTCTGATATCACTTTAGTTGCAATATCTTCGTTAATTGCAACAAGATCGCTTGCAATATTTTCGTTAATTGCAACAATCTTATCAGAACCTTTCGTTCGATTCTGATCTTACTTTAGTTGCAATATCTTCGTTAATTGCAACAAGGTCGCTTGCAATATTTTCGTTAATTGCAACAACCTCATCAGAACTTTTCGTTCGATTCTGATCCCATTTTAGTTGCAATATCTTCGTTAATTGCAACTATCTCGTCAGAACCTTCGTTCGATTCTGAACTTACTTCAAAGTTATAGGCCTTTAACTTATCAAGCGAGACCACGCCTTCGTACTTTCTCTGCGTTCGGGAAGAGCCTTTCGGATCTTTGATCACAAAACGATCGTGATGGAGAACCTTTACTATAACATAGGGTCCACTATACTTTGGGACTAGCTTTTTACTTTGCGCTTGGTTACTCGTTGCAACCTTTCGTACTAATACGTGATCTCCTGATTTGTAGGACTTTCCTACAGATCGATGCACATCGTACCTGGCTTTCCGTTTGCCCTGTTTTTCATCTACAGAGCATTTTACGTTAGCTCTGGTGGTTTGGAGGTCTGTATGGTGGACTGTCTCCAAGCTGATCTCGTTGTCAAGGACAGCGTTATAGACTCCCCTTGGTGCAAATCCAAACAATAATTCATATGGGGATTTTCCCGTTGTAGAATTCATCGTTGAATTCAAACCCCAACGTACTTTGGCCACCACCTGGTCCCATCTCTCTTCATCGTTCGTAGATGCTGAGAGAGAGGACAGAATGGTGCGGTTGTACCTTTCAACCTGACCATTTGCCCTAGGAGTTGCTGTAGCATTTAAAACATGTTTTATGTTCAAATCCTTACAAAATTCTAAGAACTTTTACTTGTATAACAGCTTCCTCTGTCGGTAATTATCCGTCTTGGTACACCAAAATTTTCAATAACACTATCTAGAAACGTTATTAGTGGTCGTACTTGCGTAGAAGGTACCGCTTTCATAAAAACAATGCATCTACAATCACGATTAGGTATGAATTTTTGCGCTTAGATTTAACAAACGGGCCTAAATGGTCAATATGAACAGTATCAAATGGAACGGCAACCTTTTCAATGGGATGAAGATCCCCGCCTGCTTTCCTGCTGGTTCTTTGTTGTATAAACATGGTAAACAACAACTCAGAAACTTTTTGATATATCGTCTCATACCGGGAAACCAGTACAATTTTGAAATTGCCGATAGTGTCTTGTCTAGCGATAGATGACCAATGTCGTCATGGAAATGAAGAACGACTTGACGGCGGGCTCCTTTGGGCACCACCCATTTCTTACCACCCAAAGTAAGCCTATACAACCTGTGGTTTTCTAAACAGTATTCCTTGTGAATATCATTTTCCTCGCGATCATTGGGAGGTTTTGAAAGGACATCTATTAAAAATCTGCATCTGTCATCTGTTAGTTGGGCGTTTAATATCCAGTCTTCTTCAAAAATGTTTACCAGATTAGCACATGTACTAGTAACCGGGTTTCTGCTCAGAGCGTCTGCATGCGTCATCTTTTGTCCAGGCCGATATTCAACATCAAAGGTATACTCTTGAACGCTCAACCACCATCGCCCGATTCGCGGAGTCAGGTCTCGTTTACTGAATGTCATTCGTACGGCAGTGCAATCGGTTAGCACCTTAAAATGAATACCTATTAGGTATGTCCTGAAGTGCTTTAATGTGTCTACTACGGCAATTTTTTCCAGTTCGTATGAGTGATACCTTTGCTCCTCCTTCGAGGTTTGTCTTGAATAGTACATTACAGGTTTAAGTTGGCCGTTTTGCTTTTGTACCAGAATTCCTCCAATTCCTCATTTGGGCGCGTCCGTATGCACTTCTGTTTCCGACTGAGGATCATAAATCGTCAGTACGGGCCTGGACACCAGCTTTTCTTTCAGTGTTTCGAAGGCTCTACGTTGTTCGATGCC
The DNA here is from genome assembly GCA_940337035.1 of Agriotes lineatus. NCBI lineage: Eukaryota > Metazoa > Arthropoda > Insecta > Coleoptera > Elateridae > Agriotes > Agriotes lineatus. The sequence continues at coordinate 51,377 of CALNHX010002718.1, read as the reverse complement.
CCACTCAAACTTGACATCTTTTTTCGTTAAAACTGTCATTGGTCTTGAAATTATGGCAAAATGTTTAATGTATTTTCTAAAATAGCTGCATAGTCCAAGGTATTGTCGAACGCCATGTACATCACACGGATTGGGGAATTTTGATACGGCTTCGGTTTTGCTACTACCTGGCTTGACGCCTTCTAAACTTATCTCATGCCCTAAGTATTCGATCTTTTCCAAGAAGAATTGGCACTTCGACAGTCGTAAATTTAAGCCAGCTGTTCTCATTGACTCTAGAACAGCTCTCAAAAGTTGCATTCCAGATTCGAAAGCGTCAGATGGCAACAGAACATCGTCCATATATGCAATGGCATTTTTATACCTCAAATTTCCAATGACCTTGTTAATTATTCGTTGGCAAACCGCGGAGGCGTTGCAGAGGCCAAAAGGGACCCTTAGATACTCATAATGCCCATCTGGGGTTACAAAGGCGGTTTTGGGAATCGTCGACTCTTCTAATTCTATCTGGTGGTAACCACTAGCAAGGTCTAGACTTGTGAAAAAGCGGCATCCACTTAATTTTTCTAAAAATTCGTCTACACGTGAAAGGGGGTACCTATCCTTAACAGTCTTAGAATTTAGAGCCCTATAGTCTACACACATCCTTTGCTCGCCATTTTTCTTTTTAACAAGAAGAATGGACTGGAATACGGTGAGTCGGACTCGCGAATAATGTTATTATCTAATAAATCGTCTACTATGTCCTGGACGACCTTTCGTTCAGTGTAGGCTAAACGATAAGGTCTATAAACTACTGGCGTTTCGTCAGTTAGGTTGATAGGCATTTTGAGTACATCAGTTTTTCCTAGCTCTCTAGTACTTTGAGCAAAACAACAGCGAAATTCGTTTACTAAATCAATTAATTGTTTTATTTGTTCGGGAGTTGGGTTACCGTTGTAGGTTATGTCTTTTTCTGTCAAAGTGTTACTTGTTATAGCAGTGGATAAAATTGTTATATCTTGTTTGAAGCTTTTATCTTCGAAACAGACTACACTTCTAACTAGGATTTTATTAGTACTTACTTGTAGCGGCTGTTGTGAGACGTTCGTTATCATCACGAGGCCATCCTCTGATTGAGTTACGCAGTCCTTTACGTAATGCTCCCTTCCCGGTTGTAAACGTAAACCAGCTTGCACATATACATCGTCGTTGATAACACCACGAGATGTTACTGCACCAAAAGCAGCAGTTTTGGGCGGTATGATGGTGCCTTCCTTTGCCCACAATGGTATTTTCTTTGGTGGTCCTTGCAAAGCTTGCGTCAGGTCATCGCTGGCAGACAATAGACGAACAGTCCTACCGGAAACCAACATAAGAATCTCGGGTTGATTCAGGAAGGACTGTCCAACCATGACCGGTACATGCTGAACCGCATCAGGAACGATAAGCGCTTCCACTTGACTCTCTGCTTGATCTACTTTCAACAAGATTTCGGTTGTCGAACGACATTCACAGATGCCTTTTTCAAGGTGTCCCAGGTCGTTTGCAGTTCGAGCATTCTACCTTCGGTTTAGGACAGGCAGTCGCGAAATGGCCCATTTCTCTGCAGTTGTAACAGCGTCGCTGAGATTTGTTCATTTCTATCTGCATCGGCTTGTACTTCTTATGCCCATTTGTCGAATGATCTTTGTAAAATTTGGACTGAAAATGCTTTGTCTTAAAACGGTCTGACATCTGGGCGAACTCGGGCCTTAAAGATGATAGAAATTGAGCGTACATAGCTTCTGGGGTTTTGTATTTGCCCGCCCGTGCACTTCCTTGAATGCTTGCGTCTTTAATTCCATCTATGACGCAGGACACTGCTCTTTTTCCTGTAATGTCGCAGGCACTAACGAGTGCCATCTTGTCAAAATAATACTGTTCCCAGGATTCGCTTGGTAACTTGTACCTGCCGAGGAGGTTTCTTAACGCCGTTGCGTAGTCCTGGTGATCAGGAATGATTTCAGCAGCAACGACCTCCATTGCTTCCACGTCATTTGATACGACGGCAAATTGTCATACCATTTGCGAGCTAAACCACTTAGTCGGCTCTGCATGTGAAAAACCATCGTTGGTTCGTCCCAGCCGTTTACCTCCGCTAACTGTTCAAATTTAGCTATCCACTTGGTAGATGTGAGGTTTGGATTACCCGGCGTAAATTCGGGGATGCATTCAGGTTTAGCATAAAGCCTTGGTGATCTTGTGCTTGAATGAGCCTGTTGTGAAATTAGCTTTTCCACAAGAGCTTCCAAACGTTCGACGCGATCGGTCGGCGGCTGCAAAGGTGGAGTAAAACTACCTGCACTTGTAGATGGCCCGTTTACATTAGACTCATCGTTGACATTATGCGATTGTAGTCTAGTTAACCGCGAACGTTTCCTAGCAGGCTTCGCGCGTTTGTAGTCGTAACCATTCGTGCTGCTGGAGGCAGAAGAACTGCTCGAGGAACGCATCCGTGACCGTCCCATTTCCAGCAATAATAAGTAAATATATACGCGCACGTAAAATTCTGAGAGTTTAAAATTACAGTAGTCAATTGATGCGTCAGTCAATGAACGTAAACACTAGTTCTAGCACAAATTCAAGTCACAAATTAGCAAGATTTCGGAGATTCGTTTAAAGTCAAATATTTAGGTGTCACTAAAAGCCGATAGCGCCTGATTTAGGGGTTGGCCCCGTTAAAACTAATCATGCGTGCGAGGGCCCGCTCTGCGTGGATGAGTTATTGCCATACATGACCCCGCGCGACCTAAACCAAACTTTAAAACTTTCGGCTAGCACTTGGTCTTCTGTCTGTATCCCTTACAATTTACAAGCCAATTATGCAATCGTTACAATCAAGTTAAGACACATACATGCTTCTTGCTACTGTTATTTTATAGTACTCACGTAAGATTCCACTATGTCGAGTACCGTCACTTTACACAGAACTAACGATAATCAGTTTTTGGCACTTAGTGACCCAAAACACGAGCAGAAGACACACAGGTGTATCCCACCGCTGCTTTGTAAAAGATTCTTCGTTAATAATGATGTACGATATACAGAAAAAACCGTTTATTTCATATTTAGTACAGATTAATATTTATCAATGCCGATCGCGACCGCTTGCCCTTATAGCTCATTCCGAAGTGTCCCCCGTTCTCTACAGTTGTGGATATCCCGTTTCCCAGCTCTTTCCCTCCAATTTGAGCTTGAATGGGTGTGGTTCAGCGAAACCATCCACAGCTGAGGTCGGGAGTTTACAGAAAACTCTCTAAAATGTTGGCAAAAAATAAAAATACTTATATTAAAATATTGTTTAAATTTGACTGGACTGAATAACAATAATTAAGAATTTTGTTAGTGGGCCACCTGAAGTGGAACCGGGGGCGTACTTATTCTCTAAATTTATTTAAACGGTAATCAGCTAATAACTAACTATCTGCCATTATCGATTTGCATAATTTACTCTCTACATAAGGTCTTTGTTTGAAGTATTTGCATATGTTTCTTCGCGGCTGTTTTTACGGTTTTTTCCTAAATTCAAATAAAAACTCAGAAATCAATCTGCACAGTGGCGTAGACTGCCTTTAAGAAGTGAATTCTGTCCGTTAGATTTGTGCCACTATGCCACGATGCAGGTAACCAAATCCATAAACAAGGCAGTTCAAACTAAACTGTTAGCTAATCATGTTTAAGGGTAACAACTTAACATTGCATAAAATCGAAACGAATCATAGCCTTTCTAATTATTTTCATCTTAATCCCCAGCCAGGAGGGTGGTCCTGTTCTCAGTGGAAATGCCAAGCAATATGAGTGATCTTTGGTGTTGACCTTCCTAGGAATTACTAATGATTTTGTAAGGGTACGAAAATTTACTCTAGTGCTTTAGTACTCGTAGTTCGTTTAAGACTTAAAAATCTGCCCCGGGTAGATCAGATGCCAAGGTCTGAGACAGTTCAGGTGCATAGACAGAGACCATAGTAGAAATAAAGTTTACATTGTTCTGCATATTTACAATGTAATAACATATGAACAGTATTTAATTTATAAATAAAACTTGGGCGTTGGTTTTGGAAGGTCTGCAACCCACCTTACATAGACCCAGAACTAGGTATGTCGCGGAATGTCAATAAAATTCGCCTGGAACGGCGCGCTGCAATTAGAAAATTAAAGGTGTCTGCAAATGGCAGTGTCTACCTTTCAGTGTAAAACTAAGTTTCGGCTACTATTCGGGTCTTGGATTTTCTCAGGGAGGGCAAATAAGGCGGTTTTGATATTGTATGATTGCTGGCGCCACTTTCAATAAGGCCCAGAATAACGCACAAGCCGAATTATTACCTGGCTGAAGGCTTAGCTGTCGAGCGTATTTTCTAAACAATCCAGCGGTAGTGCAATCTGACTATTCGATAGCCATACTAGATGAAAGTAATTTTTGATTATACTTTAATTAGTCGGTCAATCTCACACGTTTTGTTGTCGCGTCCAGTTTATTTATTTATTTATTTAATTTATTAGGGTAATAAAACAATGACAAACTGAAAAACATAATACATATAAACCGTTCAATAGTTATTTGCCAAGTAGGTAGACATGGAATTTTGTTTTTATGTTTAATAAAACTAAAACTCCCTAGAAACTCTTTCTGACACTTTGTCAGAAGCAGCTGTTATGTACAGGAGGCTCACGAAAGTGTCTAATTTGACATTTTGAGGTTAAACATGCAATGTTGCCAGTCCTTTCATACTTTGTTTGCCACTAGGCATAATATGTATGGACATCGCCGTCATGGATATCTATCTGTCAAACAAATTGTAGTACTAAAGTAAATATGCCAAAAGTCATTAAAGGTGACACAAAACTACAAATTACAAAGGCTTACAGGCATTATAAAGCTGACAGGCCCGACCTCAGTGAAACTGAAATCTTTGCTCGGCTTAGTGACTTTTGGGATGCAAGTATTTATGCATAAAACTTAATTGTTGCTTTAATTTTCGGCTTTGTACTGTTTTAGATATCTGAAAGAACTATTAGAAATATTATGGGGCGGAACAATTTTGAAATTAAACCTTTTGGCCCACGACCTAAAAATGATACATACTATTTGCAACATACGCACTGAAGAAGTAGTTAACAATGCGAGACAAATTGTGCAAGAACAACCACACGTATCTGTTCGCCATTTAGGACAGCAATTAAATGTTTCATATTCAACATCTCATAGGATATTAAGAAGCAATTTGCATTATTTTTCTTACCGGTTGCAAGTGTATCAGGAACTGCTGCCAAACGATCCTCCGGTTAGATTGGAATTTTGTAACTGGTTTATCAATAATTTAGGAAATAACGATAATGCGTTTGAGAAAACTTTCTTTACTGATGAGGCATACTTCTATTTATCTGGCTATATTAATTCACAAAGTATGAGGATGTGGAGCGCTGAGAATCCCAATTTTTATGTTGAAGAACCGCTTCACCCACAAAAAATCGGGGTTTGGGCTGCAATTAGTAAAAGAAGAGTTATAGGTCCTATATTTTTTTAAGGTAATTGAGTGCAGTAAAACGATTAAATTTTATTTTAATAGTTCAAATTTTAGGTTTTCTAAATGCACAACCATATCATACTGAAATTTTGTCGCCGTTTTTTGAAGAGTTACGTGACAATGAATTACAAACGGGTTACGTACTTTCAATAAGATGGGGCATAAATTTACTTAAAGAGTTTTACAAAAACAGAGTTATTAGTCAAAACATGTCTACAGTGTGGCCCCCGAGGTCTTGTAACTTAACTCCCTGTGATTTTCTTCTGTGGCCATATTTAAAAAAAATCCATTCTTCAACTTCCACTGGACAATATTCAGCAGCTTTAACAAAGAAGTACCTAATGGAAAAAATAAAGAAATCAATAATAATGGCGTAATATTAAGATTTGAGAATAGAACGAGTTAAGGAGTTTACTTTCTTAGGAACATTAATCTCTGAAAACTTAAATTACACACAAGGAATTAAATCAAGGTTAATAAAAGCATCGAGATGTCCGGGCGCGTTAAATAGTATAATGTCCTTAAGACAAATGTCGCGAAATGCAAAACTACGACTTATAAGACTGTAATTCGACCCACAGCTACGTACGCATGTGAAACATGGACGATGAATGTGGCAGACCAAGATACGATAAGTAGGTGGGAGAGAAAAATGCGGAGAAAAATATTTGGAGGGACTCGGACGGATGATGGTTGGAGAAGACTTACAAACGAAGAGGTACAAAAGAAGTATGGAGAGCCAAATATAGTAGACTTCATTAAAGCTCGAAGGTTAAGATGGTTTGGGCATATATGGAGAATGCCAGATGGAAGAGCTACTAAGATAGTATTGGAAGGCAGAGCGCAAGAAACTAGAAGAAGAAGCGACCAACGAATAGGTGGAAGGAGGCAGTAATGGAAGACATATCAAGGAAAGGAATAGAAGACTGGAGAAATAAAATCATCAATAAGGGACAATGGAGACACATTGTTATGCAATGGGCCTAAAGTGGCTTGTAAAAGCTTTATTTATACTGAAAAAATACATAAATTGTAATATTTAAATATTTTTGTATACAATTTATAATTACAATAAAAAAACGACTTTCATTATACCATTATGCCTACTCAACAAAGTATGAAACGTATTCAGAATCAGCAATTTGTCTTTCATGAAATTTATCTTAACCAATACTAAAAGTGGCACAAAATCCAAAACCAAATCTGGCAACCACGTTTTGTACATTAACATAAAATTATCATTTTATATAAAATGAGCATAACCTAACTTTTGTTAATGACTGACAGCATATTTACAGGGTGAAATTCATCACCCTAACATGGCCTCCTATCTGGCAAATAACTATTGAACGGTTTATAGATGAGCTGTAATTATGGAATTTTTCTCTCTCTTTTCGATTTTTGGTTTCGTAGATTTTCCATGAACGATTGTTATTATAATTTGATTTTTCTTATAATCTAAAGCATCTTCGCATATCGGGATGCTGGGTGCTGAATCGTCTTGTGAATGAACAGTTGGTGTTAAATTTTCGTTAAATCTGTCAGGTACATTCTCGATTCGTTTTTCAAGGCTTCGAATCGGATCTTCGGGTAAATGTTCGTTCATAGGGCTAGTTATAGGGTCAAGTGCAATTACATCTGGTGTTAATTCTCGCATTGTTGGTGGTTGTAAGATCGGTTCTGGTGTTTGTAAATCATTTTGTTTGCGACTTATTTCGTCAAGTAGTTGGTCTAATTCTGAGTATATTTCGACTTGCATAGATTGCGAATCAATCGGATTAATTTTTATTCTAGATAATGCGTCTTCGTATTGGATTTTCCTTTTGTTGTAAATCACATCGTAGTCGAGTTCTTCTAGCCATAATCTCCATATTGATAATTCTGAGTTTGGCTTCTTCAAGGAATGCAACCATTGCAGAGGTTTATCGTCCGTTACTATTTTAAATTTTCTTCCGTATAAGTATGGTCTAAAATACTTTGTAGCCCATACGATAGAAAAAATTTCTTTTTCAATGGTGCTATATCTTTCTTCTGATTCATCGAGAGTTCTCGATGTATAAGCGATAGGTAGATCCTTTCCTATTGGTCCTTGAGATAGGATAGCTCCTACAGCAACAATTGATGCATCTGTTGTCGAAATAAATTCTCTCGAGAAATCGGGGTACTGAAGGATTGGTTTGTTCATAAGTAAGTGTTTGCATTTTAGAAAAGCTTCTTTAAATCCGCCTTTCTTTAAGCACTTTGTCATAGGCTTTGTAATTTTCGCAAAGTCCTTTATTAATTTTCGGTAGGAGCCTAGTAGTCCTAAAAATCCTTTAATTTCTTTTGGTGTTTTTTGAATTGGATAGTTCTTTATTGCTGTAATTTTATCGGGATTGGGTCGAACTCCTTCTGGTGTTATTACGTGTCCTAGATATTGCACTTCTTTCTTTAAAAATTCGCTCTTGTCCTTGAGCATCTTGTCGATTTGTTTATTTACTTCGTCACGATGTACTTGGGGATATCGATAGTTTTTGGAGTACACAGGTGTTTTGTCAGAAGTTTTAATTACGTATTTAATTTGGTTGTTAAAACTAAGTGGAATGTCTTTACAAAAGAATACACCTCAAAAATCTTCGCATAATGTTCTAATAAGTGTTGCTTCTTCGTCGTTGAGGTGTTCTAACAGTAATTGTTGTAAATTTTTAAGTTGGATTTGTTTGAGATTTTTGTTTACTGTTTCGGGTTGGTAATGTAAGGTATCTGGCTTCGGATTTTCTTGGACCATTTCGCTCTGTAGTGGTTGGGTGATAATAAACGTTTTTTCTTCGTCACTGCTATTAATAATAGTGGTTATTGCTTGATAATTATTTACATTAACGTAGGATGCTGGTATCTCTACATTATCACTAATTGTTTGCTGTTCGATTATTTCTTGCTTGATGTTTTTCGTAACTGGAATCTTAATTACCTTTTCAGTTCTTGCTTCGATTGTAATATGGTAGTTCAGATCTGGCTTCCTGTCTTCGATAGAATATAATGGAATTTGGGCTTTTTCGGTTTTTAAAGTGTTGTTTGTGAAATCGATTCTGGCTTTTAATTTCTTTAATAAATCGGTTGCTATAAGACCGTCAAATTTAGGGTCGAAATCGAATAGGTGAAATTTGTGAACTATGTTTATCTTAAAGATGGCTGGTAACTGAATTACAGCAACTTCATTATGTGTTGACGGCTGATGTATCGTTTGTATTTGAAAAATTTGGGGTTCAATTAATTCCGGAAAATATTTCTGAGCTATTTCTGGTTTAACTAGCGTCCTAGAAGCTCCAGTATCTATGAGAAAATTCGCTTTTATCCGTGGGATGTATATGCATGGTAGGATGATGGTTGATTATTGATTTGTATTAATTCGGGCTTGTTGATAATTTTGTTCAGGTGGTGGATCCTCGTCTATGTATGCTCGTTGGGTGAGGCTGTTTTCGTAAAATCCTGTTCTTCATACTCATACTGCTCATTTTCTAAGTCTTCAAATTCTTGCTGTAGATATTGATCTGTTTCAAATGGTGTATCGATGATGTCTTCTGGATCCTCTTGGTAGTGAAGTTCCTCAGATATAAAATTTCGGGGTTGATTTGACTGTTGAATAAATTGTCTTGGTTGAATAAAACGCTGGGTGTTTGACGAATTAAATCGTTGAGGCAAATTAGTCGTTCTTCTCGTAGCGCCTGATGATGTGTCCATTGGCGTGGGACCTGGTTGAGCACGAATTTATGGTGCAAATACATTTCTTGCTTGTGTACTTGGTTGCGTTTGTTGAAAACGGGTTGGCCATTGTTGACCAGTAAAATTTGTTGGTTTTGAATTATTCTGGAACGTTAGAAGTTGCATTCGTGGTTGTTGATTCCCAAATGATTGATATGTAGGGTAACGATTGTAAAAGTTGAGGTTGTTCATGCCAGCAGTCATTCGTAGTCCTGGTGGTAGTTTTTCTGGGTAAATTTGGAAGAATGAAGTCCTTTTTGATGCTCGGTTTCATGTCTTCTGGAATATTGCACATTTCCCTCTTCGATTACATATTTAATTGCGTCTTCTAATGTGGCTGGCCGGTTCCTTGAGTCCACTAAGAAAAGCTTTTAGTGTTAATTCATCATACTGTAAAAGCTTTTAGTGTTAATTCATCATACTGTAATTGTTTGACTGCACGTGTGCCCTGATTTGATTCATTAAGTTGAATATTCGAATATAGAGGGCTTCTTGTTTGTTGGCAAACTTCGAAATATTCTTGGACCGTTTCATGGTTTTGTCATAAAAGCATCAAGTCTCGCAAAAGTGAGCTCTTTGATCTTTGATCGGCAAATGATCTTCTTAAAATGTTTTTTAATTCATCCCAGGTGGGGATTTCTCGTCCGATGGTTACTAAAGGTGCTCTTCCAGTTAATTTTGTCCGTAAGGCAGAAAGAATTAAGGAATGTAGGAAGGCGTCTGCATTCCCACGGTAGTGTGTGATTATTACCTCGGCAGATCTAATATATTCGGATAATTTGTGTGGAGTACCATCAAATTCCGGAACTATTCTTAAATATTCTAAGTGGAAAGCTTGTCCTGCTGGTACTGATGGTCTTCCTTGTGCCATGTCTGGTTGATTGGCTTCTACTTGTTATTCTTCGGGTGCTATCTCTAGTAATAACTTTTCGAATAAAGCTACTATAGTCTGTTCACTAAACATAAAAACACAAAGTGGCCTTTGATTTCTAAAATTTCATGAATGTGCTCTCAAAAAGCATATTTTGTCTAGGAATGTACTTACAAAAAGTTACTAAAACAAATAGGTTAGGAGTGTGACATTTAATTAGTATCTGTTATAACTACTTTTAAGGATGTTAAACAAATACTGTGTTGGATACTAGTGATGTAGCATTTCTTAATAGATATTGTTACTACATTTTATAAAAGTTCAGGCAAGAATTTCCAGAATAATATGGACGTTGACACTGAAGTAATGACATTTATTAAGTGTCATTTTTAAATTAAAAGTCGCCTTTATGCAGGTGTGGAAACCTTTGCAAAACAAAATACAGAATCCCTAGCACAAAAATTTTACGTAAATGCCAACTTCAAAAAAATTTAAATGTTTTTGTGTTTACTGAATGGCCTATAAGTCATCGTTACCTTGTAGCATAAGGATTTGGTTATGTTTTATTTTTAATTTGGTTTAAATAGCGGGGCAAATGATTTTTATTTGTTTTAGAGTTCCTTCCTAGTGTAACGTTTTTAACACACCATTGCAGTTATGGCGTGTATAAAAACTTACGAAGGCTAATGCTAAGTTTATTATTAAGGTTTAATTATTTCGTTTTAATTGTTGCGTTTTATTTAATAGCAAGCTTAAAACTAAATTGTTTTTATGCTGCAACAAATGTTGTTAGCGACTTACAGTAGTAGCGCTGTAATTTTCATTCTTCGGTCTCCTCGATGGAGTGTTTACCTCGAAAGCAAGCATCGGCGATGCTGTCCTAGCTTGGGGTTGTGGCGATTGTTGTCCACTTCTGGTGAAGGTCGACACTGTTTGGTTGCCCACGGAGATGTTGTCCTGGTGCAGCTACTGGTGCCGCTTCTGCTGCAGTTTCGTCACTAGAATGATATTCTTAGCGTGACCCTTTGGCGATGCTTGTCCTCCAGGCTCCGTTCCCAATACTGTTTCTTGCGACGACGTTGGTTGTTTGGTTCTGGCCAGAGTATTAAAATACACGTTTTTCGGCGATTTTTGTCCAAAAACTGCCAAAATATCCGTCACGACTGCGCCAATTAAATTTACGAACTGTGATTGATATAAAAAAAATATTTCATATCAATACACAGACGGAGTTACAATTTTAAAATACATGTGAAAGGTACAGATTCTAAATTACAACTACTTGCATACTGCGATGTACTCGATCAGGTTAGCTAAGCTGCATCAGCAAAGATAAGATAACACTTTTGTCCCTCGGGAATGCAATGATATGTACTACGCGAGAGTTACATTTTAGCTAGACAATGGCCCCTTGTGTAAACTGCAAGCTTGCAACCTTGAACGATAATAGCTCCTTTGTGTGAACTGCAAGTCTGCAAACCTTGAACGCACGTGGCTTCCTGTCTCACGCTCCCTTTTAGAGATAACGCTTATCTTAGCTGATTAGACATAGTATACAGTGTGTCCAAGATAAGGAGGGCCAGTATGGGGATCTCGGTAATGGTAAGAGATACAAATTTGGTTAAATGGGAAGAAAGTTGCGCAATTAAAGGACTAAAAAATGACGTCTAGAAATCCTTGATATGATTTTTAGTTTTTGAATTATCTAAAAAAAACAAATTTTTGGATTTTCTTTTTTATTTTTTTCTGGCGTTAATATTAAAGTTCGAGCGAAACTGATTAAACTTCTTTATAGCAACTTTTAGTGGAATTACTGATTACGTTATCAATTTTTTTATCCGACGTTTCGTCTTCGAGAAACCATCATCAACTTCATTTTTTTAAATACGGTCCTGATTTTCTGATGCCAAATTTGCAAAGCCCTTGTTACTCAAAATTCCACAATGTACCACATATTATGGTTTAATTACGTTTCGAGCTTTTTTCTGATCATTATCAGAAAATTTTTTAGATACGGACCTGCATTTCTCATACTTTTGTAAAAATAAGTTCATACAGTAAGTTAGGCCTTTTTACATGCCGTTAAAATATTAAAATGCACATCATAATGTCATAATTCTCATACATTAATTTAATAAGCAACCAATAACTATTAACAATACACAACAAATAAATGAACAAAAAATAGGCAGAAAGAATGAGAAAACGAGCCTTGAAGCAATGTAATAGGTATTTAACGTTTTGAAATAGAAGAAGAACTTAGAAGATTGGTTCTTGAAGCCTTTCAAAGTATAACGCCAGTATTGCTGAATAATGTTTTAGATTCTACAGTCAGACGTTATTTATGCATAGAGAATGATGGCAACCTTTTTGAATACCTTCTGTAAATTTAATACCTATTAAATGGTTTCGATGTTCGTTTTGTTATTCTTTCTGTCTATCTTTTGTTCATTTCTTTTTTGTTTATTGTTAATAGTTATTGGTTGGTTATTAAATTAATGTATCAGAATTATGACATTATGATGTGCATTTTAATATTTTAACGGCATGTAAAAAGGCCTAACTTACTGTATGAACTTATTTTTACAAAATTATGAGAAATGCAGGTCCGTATCTAAAAAAATTTCTGATGATGATCAGAAAAAAGCTGGAAACGTAATTAAACCATAATATGTGGTACATTGTTGAATTTTGAGTAACAAGGGCTTTGCAAATTTGGCATCAAAAAACCAGGACCGTATTTAAAAAAATGAAGTTGATGATGGTTTCTCGAAGACGAAACGTCGGATAAAAAAATTGATAACGTAATCATTAAGTCCACTAAAAGTTGCTACAAAGAAGTTTAATCAGTTTCGCTCTAACTTTAATATTAACGCCAGAAAAAAATAAAAAAGAAAATCCAAAAATTCGGTTTTTTTTAGATAATTCAAAAACGAAAAATCTTATCAAGAATTTCTAAACGTCATTTTTTTAGTCCTTTAATTGCGCAACTTTCTTTCCATTTAACCAAATTTGTATCTCTTACCATTACCGAGATCCCCATACTGGCCCTCCTTATCTTGGACACACTGTATATACAAGTAGTTTGCATCTTTTAATTAAGCTCCAGTTAGTTAATAAGTTTCAGTTAGTTCATAGCTAGATGTAAGATATTGTCTGGCAGCTAAGCTGTGTGCTTAAAAATGATGATACATGATATATTATACTTATTATATTTGTGGCAATGATGGTCGATTCCTTTACCTCATACTTAATTCCAATATAAGAGAAGTACTGGTAGCTAACAACTAACACTTTGTATTTATGCTTGCAACTAGCGAGTCCTCAGTTCAAATCCTTGGATAGCAGGACTTTTCATAGTGAGATCGACACTAAGTCAGGTGCCCGTTCGAAATAGGAATACAATTAACGACGTTCTCCTCTGGTGTATAAATGGAGTAAAAAGAACACACACAAGCCAGACAATAAATTTGAATTTGTAGTGTAACTGAACATAGAGGATCATGATGCAAGTAACATGATTGCCTCCTTCAGGCTTCTGTATACTATGAATAATCCTTCACACCACAATGATGTTAACAAACAACTTATCTCGACATATATTTTGTGAACATCACATTAGCAATAGCGGCTGCTCAGAGGTAAGAGTCTCTGGTTCTAGGGCAGAGTATGTGGATTCGATGCCTAAATATTTAACCTCCTTACACAATTACAACTGTTCGTTAAATAGATTTGGGAGCTTTAGCCCGTCCAATTTCCTCCTTCTTGTAATGGAATTAGTGCGGTTTTTTGAGGATTTACGCATAAGTTTTCCTTGGCACACCATTTTTCCACAATGCCTAGAGCGTTTTGCATGAGCTCTAAGAGTGTGTTGTCAAAGTTCCCCGAGATGAGTATCACCACATCATCTGCATACCCCTGGGTGTAATAGCTATGCCTATTTAGTTCATATAGGAGCTCATCCACCACCAGGTTCCACAATAGGGGTGATAAGGGTACGTTTACGCTGCAGCCTCGCTGCTGACACATGGATGATCGCCCAAGCACCTCGCTGGTGGCATATAGCTGTGATACTCGCCGGGACCATTTACCCTGCAGCTGCTCATATATGTGTCATGCTGGCATGAGAGGACTAGTGGTGCTCGGTTATTGGTTGTTGATGCCTTTGCTTTAAGCAAGCATGTTTTCCTCGTCATCTTACAGTGATAGCGATTCATTTTTGACAAATATGTGGTTTGCAACGTCGTTCCATAATTTATTCAATTTTAATCTGTTGTGGTGTTCTGAATGCCGTTGATCCCAAATAGCTTTGCGTTCGAAAACAGCTGATACCTATAAGTGTCTGCTTGAAATCCTTACTCATACTTATATAAACACCACCTTGCTTATTAACACCGCACAATTTGTAATACAACGAGAGTGGAATAAGTATTGCAGTTGACAGCGGGTGGGGCGAGGAGCTTTGAAGGAACCAATCACAGTGCAAGTTTAGGGATGCCAAGCGATGATCCAGGGTCGAAAATCAAACTAGTTTGTCATCATCGCTGTAGCAAGGGTATCAGCGTGCAGCGAGGCGAGTAGCGCTGTTTAGCATAAATGCCACAATAAACAATGCGAGTTTTTTTTCCATCATCGCTAGGCATCCATGTGCACAGCTCGGCGATGTGCAAGCAGCGAGACTGCAGCATAAACGTACCCTAAGACTCCCCCTGCGGGCAACCTTTGGCAGTTACTATCTCCATCATCTCAGCAGATATGATTGATTGTATTTTTCTGTCGTGAAGAAAGAACCGACATAAATGACAATCACATCGCAACTCTACTGGAAATTTTCCTTTTCGAGGATGTAGTAGAATAACCATAATTTAAATTTTACAGCACAAAAGGGTTCTCTTCTTTTTTTACTTTGTATTACGATTAAAACCTGTTTATTCCAGTGATTCTTGCCATCTTCTTTGCAGTCTTCCTGGGAATCTGTCCTTAGGCGAGTGGTCTCTAGCTATCTTTAGCAATCAGTTCTCTTGCATTCTTCAGACGTGGTCATTTCAGGACTTCTTCAAGCTATATTTCTGAATCTCGAGTAATCTTAGTATTTCATCACTTTTTGCGTGGTCTGCTTTACTTACTCTATTTTTTGTAAAACTTTTATTTCAGTGACGTCTCAATGACGTAGGTGATAATAGGCCTGATAACCAATTTATGTATTTTTTTCAAACAAGTTCTAGAAAAATTAATCGGATAATTTTTTGGAATAAGATTTACCAGTTAAATTATGCTTATGAGCTATGACTAGCACTGATTTTATTTATAAATTGATATAGATCTGACAAAGCCGGTTTACGTTATCAGACACATGGGTAGTATAGACAATATTATTAGTAAACACTAGAAATACCAAAACTTTCGAGAAGTTTATTTAGAGTTCTTTATTACATTTAGCATGTATTGAAACAAAACTGTTTTGAACAATATAAAACTTAAATTATAAATAATAATTCTACATTGAAGATGTATTACCCCTGCCGTGGACTGCTGGCCAGGGGAACAATCCTCGTTCACGACCTCCTCGTCCGCGACCTCCTCGTACGTGTAGAGAAGGATTAATACCATAACCTTCTCGAGCTGCTACAATACAAAATTATAAACTCTCACAATCGCTTCTAATATACCAAACTAACCTTGTGCCCCTAGAATCGCAGACTTCACTCTCTGAGCTGTTCCACATTGGGGTTGGTTTTTAAACATCGGAGCATTCATCAGCATGTCGGGAAGCATGAAAAAGGTGATTTTCGAGCCACGGATATACAGGGTGGTCCACTTTTTTGTAGCAGGACTTTAATAGTAGGTATAAAAACTGATTTCAAGGCGAAAATTTCATATGAACATAGGCCCTAAAACTCTTCGTTTTAAAGATACAGGGCGTTCAAATTTTCGAAAAAAAATATTTTTTTTTGTACAGTATTCCAACCAGCTGAGACAATTAAACTAAATTTGGTGTGCTACTACATTCCGTGACAATATCAAGGCCCTCGATCGACCATTGGCGGAGATGTGGGGTTTCGCGACCAATAAATTTAAAAATTCTCTAGTACGACCCTGTTAAAAATCGAAATTGTTTCTTTTTTCAAAAAAAAACGTGTAATTCTCTACAAAAAATGCCTCTTCACATTTTCCCATATCTCCCACGGTTACGTTGCAATTTTAAATATTTTGGTAAAATTCATGTTTTTTATTCAAAATAAACTCGAACTAGTTTTGGGGTAGAATATTCTAATTAAATAAGTTGCATTCCTTGTTACTTATTACTGGCTTTTTAATTACTTCTTCCATTATTAGCATAAGTACGAAAAACGGCTAGCATTTCCTTATTTTGTAAAGAAAAGTGTGTCATGAAAAACAAAATCACCCTGTATCTTTAAAACGAGGAGTTTCAGGGTGTATGTTCATATGAACTTTTCGCCTTGAAATAAGTTTTTCTGTCTACTATTAAAGTCCTGCTACAAAAAAGTGGACCACCCTGTATACGTCTTCCGATTGGGACACTGTACCCATTCTGTTCGTTACTGTAACTTTCTTCAAGTGGCAGTCCATGCTGTCTTCGGCTTCAATCAACAGCCCTTTGTATACGTCGCCTGTTACAGTTTCGCAAGTGACCATACAGCCTGTGGCTGTGTGGAGCACTTTAATCGGCACACTATAACACCCGTATTCATAGTCGTTCGCCAGCGGATCGCCGGCGACTCGCCGGAGTTTCGTTATGAATAGTATGTTGGCGGCACTGTACGTCTATGTCAAATTCGAGGTGATCAGGTTAGGTTTTCAGTCAGTTTTGACAGAAACTGACACAAAATCTAACCTGCTAACCTCGAATTTGGCATAGACGTACAGTGCCGCCAACATACTATTCATAACGAAACTCCGGCGAGTCGCCGGCGATCCGCTGGTGAACGACTATGAATACGGGCGTAATTGACATTTCTGCAGATTCGTGCTCAAGTAGCGATAATTTCAAGGGCGGATTGCCTTCTTAAAGCGTAATTATTTGGGATTTTCAGGTTGTTGTATGACATCTGGTGCACACCTTTGATTTGAAGATGGAGATGACCACTGTTGCCCCTTTTTTGGATGAATACTGTTACCAACTTGTTTTCATAAAAACTCCCAAGATAGTTGTTAAAAGTTCCCATTTTAATGTCAAAATTCCGGTTTGCATTTTTTGTTATTGAAAACGTTTTTTAACTATAGAAATAAATAGCAAAAAGTAGAGTACAAATCCAAAAGCAATGTTTTTATTCCTTTCTATTAATGGTTAGCAAGTATGATACAGGGTGTAACTGAAATACTTGCCCTTGTCTTAATAGCGGATTCTACATCACCAATTGAACAAATTCATATAAGCATATGTTCACTTCTCAAACCTTACGCGGGGTGCAATATGAGTTGCAAATTTCAACCCCTTAGGGCCATACATAAACGTTTTTTTTTTAAATCATACATATAAATAACCCTTCTTTTGATAGAAAACATCTACCAGTTTTCATATGAATATGCTTTCCTAGTTTTCAGCAAAATGAAAAAAAACCTAATTTTAACCCCCTCTAATGTCTCCGTAAACGTTGGGAATAGAACCTATACTTATATGAACTCTTTTTTAATTTGTGACGTAAAAATCCGGCATTAAAATATAGCGAAGCATTTCAGTTACATCCTATATATGTATACAGGGACCCGCAACTATGCAGTGGTGGAAGGTATTTCTAAAATCATGAGTGTTACATAACATTTGTTTATATAAAAGTTGTAGGTAGGTGCATATTGGTAAAATGTGTTTATAATACAGGGTGACTCAAAAAAGTGTGGCGAACCAAACTTACTCTTTTTTAAATAGTGTCTCTGAGCATTGATGCTATAGAGTGCTCAAAATTTGCAAATGTAATAATTTCGGTTTTTTAACGGAACGCCCTGCAAATCTCTATATTTTTAAAAACCTCGTTTAATGAGCGTTCTTCTGATATCTTATTTTATATCGCTAAATTCTCACGTTTATTCTATTATATGCGCGTTAAAACATAAAATAGTTATTTACTATACAAGCAGTGTTACATAAGTATTACACATTAGAAAAAGGCTTGGCCCACGCTACCGAGTGGCCTAATTTTCTCGTGCAGGTAACTACACCTCTCAATCAACTCATGAGAAACATCAAAACCATTATTTTTGTTTGAAATCACAGTACCTGTTTTTTACCTTTTACGGTTTACAGGTGACATCACAACCCGGATGACATTAAATATTATTCAGTAAAACTAGTTGAACCATGTTAATCAAAAAGTCACTAGTGTGTAATATTGATATTGCGATTGTTAAAATCACTATAGTTGTTGGCCGTTTATTCAGAGTATTGGATAAAACAATTTTAAGTCGTCTTTAAGACGCTTTATTTAAAGGAATGACAAATAAACACATTTAGAAACGCTAATTCAAACACTCGAATTCTCCGAACACACAAAAAACGAGGTTTAAAAATTAGAACCTAACCATTATTGACTCAAGAGACTGTGGAGATAATTTTAGACATAACAAAATTAGTGTAACCCGAAGAAATTATAACAAAATCCGGAGCCCGGAGACGCGGTGTACAAACCCTGAGACTCCGGGTGAATCCCTGAGAGGTGGTCACTAGGGTGGAGCGATTTGAATCAATTTTTAAATTTTTAATAATCATTAATTAGCAGTTTTTTTCGTTTTTAATTATATGGTTTTCTTCTGCCCTCTACCGCCCCCTAAAGGGGGTGAAACTTTTTAATTTTTTTTCAAATCTTAATAGCAAAAAAAAAATAACTTAGCTCAGGTACCCCTGGTTACATTGGTTTTTAAGTAAATTTATATTTTCTGCCTTCTACCGGCCTTTGTATATAAAGTGTATATAAGTGTTTGATTATTATTTTACCTATTATTAAGAAAAAGGTGTAACAGTGGATTTAAAGACGCTAGTTCTGGTTACTTTCTTAAAATTCTAAGTGTTTTCATTACTAGATCTCAAAATTGTTTGTACCCCACTCTTTAGTTTACAAAAATATTGCTAAAAGCAGCTCTTCGCTTGATTATCATAAAAACAAATAACCCAGAACTCACCACGAGGACGTGGCTGCTAAGCGAGTTCCACCCTACCCTCCCGCCACTATATATTACTTTTATTAATTAAAATGTTTTTTTGTATTAATTGAAGGCATTGCTTCTCTAGATTTCAAAGTTACCCTAATAAAATCGCCTCTAGCTTGTAAACCAACAACTTTTGAAGAAGCTCTTCTTATCTTACTTCTGTCAATAACATTATCTTTGTGGCTTTCTGAGATCAGACCAACGTCTTGTAGAACAGCTGAGATAGTTGCTGCTGCGGCTCTGTCAGACAATCCACATACCTGTGCCACCGTGTTGAACTAGATAACATTGTATCCAGGCTTCTCTTTTTGCTTTTGTTCAGATATATCTTTCGACGTAAATAGAATTTCAGGATTAATGTCTTCCAAAACTTATTATTTACATATTCAAATTCACTAATATGAATGTCATCTTCATGGTTTATTTTTCTTTTTTCTCCCATTTTCATTTCAGATTGTTTAAGTTTCTAATATTTTTCAACTTTGAGTTTCTTTCTTCCCTGATTTTTAATTTAGTTGTCTCTTTGATGTCAAGTTTTCCTATACACATTTTTAGGCAGTTCTTTGGTCAATCAGAAATGACTGTTCCTGAATTGGTACCTTATTCCCTTTTTCGCATGAACATTTTTCAAACGTTTCAGATTTACAAGCACAAACGTCAAAAAGAGTTTTTGCGTTGTTCTGAAAGTCCTTAACTCTTAAAAAATAATTGTCATTTCGTTTTGAGTTTGGATATTTTATTAACTTTAAATATTTGTCATGATATAATAATAATAATAGTAATAATAATAATAATGGTTTATTGTCCAACAGAAATACGATTTATAGAATAAACTAGAGTATTACATATTAATAATCGGCGGTTTTATTAGGGTAACTTTGAAATCTAGAGAATCAATGCCTTCATTTAATACAAAAACACATTTTAATCAATAAAAGTAATATATAGTGGCGGGAGGGTAGGGTGGAACTCGCTTAGCAGCCACGTCCTCGTGGTGAGTTCTGGGTTATTTGTTTTTATGATAATCAAGCGAAGAGCTGCTTTTAGCAATATTTTTGTAAACTAAAGAGTGGGGTACAAACATTTTTGAGATCTAGTAATGAAAACACTTACGCCCGTATTCATAGTCGTTCGCCAGCGGATCGCCGGCGACTCGCCAGAGTTTCGTTATGAATAGTATGTTGGCGGCACTGTACGTCTATGTCAAATTCGAGGTTAGCAGGTTAGATTTTGTGTCCGTTTCTGTCAAAACTGACGGAAAACCTAACCTGATCACCTCGAATTTGACATAGACGTACAGTGCCGCCAACATACTATTCATAACGAAACTCCGGCGAGTCGCCGGCGATCCGCTGGCGAACGACTATGAATACGGGTGTTAGAATTTTAAGAAACTAACCAGAACGAGCCTCTTTAAATCCACTGTTACACCTTTTTCTTAATAATAGGTAAAAGAATAATCAAACACTTACATACATTTTATATACAAAGGCCGGTAGAAGACAGAAAATATCAATTTACTTAAAAACTAATGTAACCAGGGTTACCTGAGCTAAGATAATTTTTTTTGCTATTAGGATTTGAAAAAAAAAGTTTCACCCCGTTTAGGGGGCGGTATTTCGCCACTATTAGAATTAAAAATTTAAAAAGTGATTAAAATCGCTCCACCCTAGTGGTCACCCTAGGCAATACCGCGAAGGCGCGTAATTCTAATGTGTCCAATGAGCTTTAAATGGCATAAGGGGCGTTTTACACGGTGAGTTAAGGTTAATTTACTCTGATTAACCTACGCCTAAAGAAATACGAGCGACTATTTTAAGATATCATTAACATCATTAATTTGTATGCCAAGAAAATAAATACTTTCAAAAGTACACCTATACAATTTGTTGATATTTTAAATATCAAATTAAATAGAGAATTGGAAGCAGTCACGTCGTATTAATACAGTTTCAACTTACTATTTTGTCCAAGCGTCTAGAAAGGTCCTAGTGAGATCTTCTTTCTTTTTCTTCATTTTTAGGCGAATGCATCCCCATTCGGTTGAAATTCTCAATTTCCGCTTAAATTAAGTTATGTGCTTGGTGACATCTACTATTTAGTTTTCTGCTTCATCAGATATACCAATACATTTTAGTACTGCCAAACGTATAAAACGAATCACAGGCGACTCTAATTATAAATTTATTTGAGCTCTCGATACTTTAGCTCACTTCCAATTAATTTGTTACTCTGCCTGTTCACAGCTGTCAGACCAAAGTTTATGATTTTTTAATATTTATTGAGTGGTTGCATAAAATTTTGTATTTTACTCAAGAAAATTAACCACCCCGTCCTATGGGCGTCGTGGTTAAACTGTTTGTTTCGTGACTAATAAGCTACATTTCACACTTTTATAATAAATAACTTCTCTTCTATGTATAACGGTTTCATTTACAATTCAATTTTAAAAATCTGTAAAAGGCTTTACCCAGAACTTTCCTCGTCGACATTGCGACACTAAATAATTTTAAAAATCAAATTAACTTAGGAGTAAAAATATCTTCACGTTTTTAATAAATTAAATAAATTTTCAAATAAAAAAACGTTACCGGTGGTCGAATTCGAACGGCAGCCGGGCCGCGTATGCAGTCCCAATGTTTTGTAGGATATTGCAAGGTAACGGGATATTTCTACCTGAGCTACGGAGCACCGACCCTTCGAATTCCTGCGTTGCAGCTGTATTAAGTAACGCACTAATTTGTTGCTCCTTTTTGTATCGTACACTTATTCTGTATCTATTGGGGCCCATTTATGGTAAGATCAAAGCCTGCGCTATGTACAAATTATTACTTGTATTTATTGCTAAGTTAAATCAAAAATAAACAAAATTTTATTTTTTTAAGTTGCTCACACTGTATATATTTGTCTGAAATTTTCTCGGTTTCATATATGTAATATGTATGCAAAATATTGTTTTCCTGCGACAAATAGTTTTTGAGTTATACCACAAACAGACAGACAGACGGAATTGAGAAAACCTGTTTTTCGTCATCTAGGGATCCTGAAACGTGAAGATCTGGAGAAATCTCGAAAGGTGATTTTTTTGCGATTACAATACTTCCTTCGTCTTTTAGACAAGGGAAGTAAAAACAAAAACTGTTTTAATTAGGGTAAGGCCATTTATGTGGTAGGCCCAAAAGCTAGTAAATTAGATGAAAGTAAGGAAAATGCCTTCATCTGTCATTCATTTTTATAATCCAAACGTACATATTGTAAGGTAAACAGTGGCGTAACTATTAGAAGGTAGATTACGGTTTTAAAACCTGTTTACGCTGCTTGGTACATTTTTCCCGTATCGATTCGATGCATTTTTAGTTACTATAATTTATTAAAAACGTCAAATCCAAGTTCTATGTTCACACAGCAGATAATGTCAATATCATAATTTAAAATTCCCAGTTTCCTGTAATCTACTGTGTAAATACTCCTTGTAATAATGAATGTTAGAACCGATGTTCCACATGGTTCAATATGCTGTGTCTCCCCCCTACTTTAATAGATTGTCCAAAAAGGGCATTGAGGAGCATAACTCCCACATTACAATTAATTACTTTTTCATCAAGCTTAGCATTAGTCTTTATTTTTATTGCAATGGTGCGGCATTCTTCTGTGTCTAGGGTGTATTAATAAAAATTAATCTAAGTAATGCTAAGCCACATCACAAACTTAAATATATTACTTTTGATACTGACACTTAAACCAATATCAGCACTAGAGGTGCATTCTTTTACCTCTTACCCATATTAATACCAAAGCAGTATGATTGCTTCTGCAGACTACGAGAAGGCTTTTGGTAATTTTTTTTTGTACTAAGCTGACATTTGTAAAACAGTAGAACAGTGATGATACGATTATCTGCCCCTTAGGTGTACTGATACAACTTTTACGTAAGTAATGATAACTAATTTTTATTTATTTGTGTGATTGTACTGATTACGATATTCTATATTAAAATCAGAGTTTAGTTCATATTCCTCTGCTTAGTTAGACCTTCAGAAAAATGACTGACATAGATGATAAAGACACTACAACTACTCAGGAACCTAATACTTGGAAGATATTATCGGCACTTGTGATGTGTTTTTTAACTTTATATTAATACCTACCAATCAAGAGAAAATCCTGCTACACAAATTAAAAAATACTGCTAAGACCTAATAATTTAGTGGTAGGTAGGTTCTATTTATCAGAATCGAAATATATTTAGTGACCATCCCACAGCTTCCGTAAACTATGAGAACAAACAACTCACATAGCCAATAATTATAGTGCATGTAGTTCCTTTTACATTTATTGATACTTCACATTGGTGCTACGGTGGTAACTGCAAAATGTTAGTATAATAGCGAAGGTACAACCTTCTACCCCTTGATGTATTGCTTTTGCAACAAAGTCAACGCTTGTATTATTATATTATTATTGTAGCAACGGTGATTTGATTACTTTAACCTCATACTTAATGCCAATAAAAGAGAAGCACTGATAGCTAACAATTAACACTTTGTATTTATGCTTTCAACAAGTGAGTCCTCAGTTAAAATCCACGAATAGCAGGACTTTTCATAGTGAGATCGACACTAAGTTAGGTGTCCATTCGAAGTAGGAATACAAGTAAAAACGTTCTCCTCTCATATATGAGTGGAAAAAGGAGAACACACACAAGTCAGACAATAAATTTGAATTTGTTGTGTAACTGAACATGGAGGATCATAATGCCAGTAACATGATATACATTGCCTCCCTTAGGCTTCTGTATACTGTTAGATACTCATCAAGCACTGATGGATATACATAAGCATTCAGTGCTTTGTTATATCTCAAGCAGCTTACCAAATATTTGTCATTACAATTGCTGTTTATAATTTTTGCAACAATTTTTTTCACACTCTCTTTTACTGCTACTATTGTACACACATTTACAGACAACAAAAGATTTTCTGGCTGGAAATCTTTATATTTCCGTGCACCTGCACGATGTTAATGATTTAAAGGCATAATGTCCCAAGTTATCCACTACGTGTAGTTAAGACGGTTAAAGAGTTCTAAAAAATCAAAATTCAAATTTTAGGTTACGTTTTTAAATTTCATGTGTTAGTAATATTTTAAGCTACACATACATTCAAAAATTTTTGCAATATAGCTGATAAATCCGCTTCCACGGCAGTTACTTTTTAGGTACATAAAATTGGACTTTTTCTCTGAATTTTTAATATTTTTTTGGGCACCTTCAAGCTTCCGTAAGTAATTTAGACGGCAATAATATGTCACATTCAACATCTGTTTTACCAGCCGTAATTTTTTCAGAGTTCATTACTTTACTGTGTGAGGGTTACACGTATGAATTAAAAAATAGGCGGTTTTGTCCCAAGTACCCCCCCCCCCCCGTCCCAAGTATCCCTGTTTTACGGTATATTCTTAGTGCCTTGCAGTTTCTTTTTTAATCCTGTCAGAATCATTATATTTCTTCCCGTTTTTTTCCTCATGATGTTAGTTATTTCTACTTATTTTGTTGGAAATGTTTATTCCAGGTTGCCGTTTTGAGTTCTAGATTGTATTGAGTATTCTTGTTCTTGTTATTTTCGTAATCTTATGATCTATTCTTTCAGAGGCATGTGTTGATTTTGAGAGTAAATATACTTTTTCGCCAATGCGGGCCTATTTCCCCAAACTACTTCGCAACTTTTCACTTTGCAATTTTCAAATTAGTTTTTTTATTATTATTATTCGTACTCAGCCAACGCCCGTTAGGCCAATTATAGGTTTCGCAGTACATTTTATGGGGACTTCCAACTCCACTAACGAATGTCATGATGTTATTATGACATGCGGGACCAACTATTTCCGTGGAAGCCGTAGCACGAGGCGCCAAGCAAAGCAGCCGCGAGACTCCCATCCAAGTACTGACCAGAAAGAGCATACATAAAATATATTTTTAAAAGTTGCTGGGTAAAATGTCTTCAAAATTATACAGAGTGCAAGTGAGCAGTTGAAAACTAATAAAGTTGATTAATAGTTATTTATTATAAAAGACGATAAAGTAAAATTTTATCCACGAGTGAATCCTTTAACGCCGAGACGAAGTCGAGACGTTAATGATTCAGGAGTGGACAATAATAATTTTATCGTCGTGTATAATACAAAATGTTATTCAATTCGTATAATTGCAAATTATTGCAAAGTAAACACTGTCTTCCTCATAAAAATTAACATATATTTAACATGTCAACCTGTTTCGGCTTATATATTAAATCATCTTCAGGCTAAAAGTTAAAGCTTATAAAAATACGGGAAAAAAAACTAAAGAGCAAACATATGTTTTATTATTTGTATTATTACTGAATCACCTCATTGTAAGAATGGACCAGATACTGAATTCGTATAATTGCATTAATCAATAAATATCTACAAAAATATAAATTTTGTATTGACAGCCGTGAAAAGTAATAGTGACAATTTGGAAAGAGTCGCCTGTGATTCGTGTTATATGTTTGGCAGTACTAAAGTGTCAGCCTATGTCAAATTCGAGGTTAGTAGGTTAGGTTTTGTTTGTATTTAACACAGACTGGCACAAAATTTAAGCTACAAATCTCGAATTGGACATAGCTTGACAGTGCTAGCA
Organism: Agriotes lineatus; assembly: GCA_940337035.1. NCBI lineage: Eukaryota > Metazoa > Arthropoda > Insecta > Coleoptera > Elateridae > Agriotes > Agriotes lineatus. Next base: position 25,396 of record CALNHX010002718.1, on the reverse strand, counting down.
ACAATGCAGTAGTGAGTGACATAAATACATAAGACCCTATTTTATGCTTCAGGAATAAATTAAACTACAACTTCAACGTAAGAATTGAATAAAATATTTTATAAAACATAAAAACTTTGCCCCAATGAAAATTTAACAAATGCAAAGTGAAATGTTGCAAAGTAGTTATGTGTAATTGGCCGTTACTAGCCGTATGAAGGGAGGATTTTTTTTTCGACCTTTTCTGGTCTAGATCCGCCGTGTTCTGTTTGACAGAGTTACCTTGTGTAGGATGCAGCTCTACACTGCGCACGGACGGTCTTGGGACAAGAAGAGGCTAAAGGCTCCAAAAGGAGCTGTATTCGCATTCTTGCTCCTGGGGTGGTACCAGTGTCGGGTCAATCCTTCCAAAGGTATTATCTCACCCACTTCCCTTAACCCTAAACATAAATTTTAAAAAATGGCATTCAAAGGTAATTAAATTAACTGTGATTATATAATGTAAAAAATTATATAAAAACGTTGCTCTTAATCTTAAAAAAATCAAATTGACTTTCAGAGACAATTAAATTAACTGTAATTATACAGGGTGTCTCAAAATTGACGCCCGTGCTTTTGGGATTTGATTCAGGGAGCTAAAAGAACTCGAAAATAAAGAGTGGAAAATTTTCCGTTTGTCTTTTGTTATCGAGTTATCAATTAAAAACAAAAATTTAAGATATAAACTTTAAACTTTATTAAATACGAATAATATTTGAAAACGAGTTATTTTACACATATCTTGTCACAAAATGTGTTCAAATAGGTTGCCTCCTATTTCAAGGCAAACATTCGCACGATTTATCATTGAAGTGCGAACGCTCTGTAGCATATTTTCGTCAATTGACGCCACAGCAGCGTGATTGCGAGCGACGACATCTTCAGGATTCACAACATGTAAGCACACAAAACCGAAGGAAATGCTTATCAATACGACAGAACGATTAATAAATCTTTTACATCGCCATATCCACCTTATTGAATTATGTTACACAACAAATTGGAGCGACCGGGCGATAGAAGTTATTATTGAGATTTTCATCAATAACTCGATAACAAATGACAATCGGAAAATTTTCCACTCTTCATTTTCGATTTCTTTTAGCCCCTTGCATCAAATCCCAGAAGCACGGGCGTCAATTTTGAGACACCCTGTATAACGTGAAAAAACTATTAAAATCGTTGCCGCTCAAAATATCGGTAAGTGTGTTAGTATTAAAAATGTTCACTAGAATTTGTAAAATCGTGTTCTGGAAAACCGGCACTTTCGCGTGGATCATCTTTTCTTGAACTTTGATGTCGGTTTTGCAATTGGTGGTAGGTAGATTCAGGACAAAGTGAAGTATACGATGCTGAGATACACCTGGATGATGACGATAATGCTGGTGGGAATGTAGAGAGGTTTGAAGGGATTGGTTGGCCCGTGTACTGTCCTTGGTAACCCATAGCTGCTCCATTTCAAACTTCTGCACTACGGAGAAAATGCTGCTTTTTGCCTGGTGAAGAAGTATGGGGTTTAGTGATTTCAGAGTAGGCGCTATACCAGCCAAAAAAGCATCGACAGGATGTTTTTCTTCCACTGCTGGTTTTTTCGTTCGCTCTGCCTCTTCCTCCGCTAAAATGTATGCCATAAGCTCGATGGAGATTCTTGCGGCGTTGTTTCGCGATGTACCTGTCGCTTTAAAGGTACAGGTCTAACAAACCTATCCTTCTTCATGGAACTAGCAGGTGAACCAGCTGAGGACGCTTGGGAAGGTTGAGAAGTGTTTCCCACACTTTCTATTTGACTCTCCTGTATTTCCATATTGGGTTCCTCCTCTCTGCGAACCTGTCCTTCAACAATTACATCTTGTTCTTGGCTGACAGAAATACTATCTATTTCATCGCTTTCCTCATCACTTTCCTCCGAGAGAGGAGACAGCTTGGAAATTGTCTCCCGTTCTGTCATATGAGTTAGTAGGAACGCCAAACAGTCTTCAAATTATACTTTCTGTGGCGCACAGCAGCCTGTCCCATAACTGTCTTCCTTTTCTGCAGGGTCTTTCGCAATTGGTCACGAATAGACGCCCACCTTTTCTTACACTCGTCTATACCACCTATAACAAACGTTATTTCACCAAAAATACAGTAAGTACAACTAAAGTAACGTGACTAATTAGTTTATTTTTTGTTCTAGGCTTCTTGCTACTGGAGATACTTACAAGACTATTTCCTTTAGCTACAGTTTGGAAATATCGCCAATTGCAGCTATTATCCATGACACCTGCAGAACAGTGGTAAATGTACTTTTGGATGAGATGATGTCAGTGGCGAAAGAAAATGATTGGAATGCTGTAGCTGATGAATTTTGGGAAAGGTGGCAGTTTCGAAACTGCATTGGTGCTTTAGGTGGGAAGCACGTCACCATACAAGCTCCAAACATATCAGGAAGTCTCTACTGAAACTACAAAAAACGTATTCTATTGTGCTTCTGGCTCTGGTGGATCCTCGCTACAATTTTATTGCAGTAGACGTAGGAGCTTACGGAAGAAACTCTGATGGGGGTATTGTGATAAACTCAAATTTTGGAAAATCATTGGAAAAAGGCACCCTCAACATTCCAAGGGTGAGAACCCTACCTGGAACTGATATTGAACTCCCGATGGTTATTGTAGCTGACGAAGCCTTCCCTCTCAAAACATACATGATGAAACCGTACCCTGGAAGGGAGTTGACGAATGACAAGGCAATATACAACTACCGTTTAAGTCGGGCAAGAAGGATATCTGAAAATGTATTTGGCATTTTGCAACAAAAATTTTGAATATTCAAAAGAAGGCTTTAAGGAAAGCCTGACAACTTAACAATGGCTGTGATGGCCGCATGTGTTTTGTACAACTTTATACGAAAAAATTATGGCTACACGTTACCTGAACAGGTGGAAGGTCAAAATGAAAGTGTTGGGAAATCTGAGAGGTCATCAAATCTACAGAAATTTACTGTACGAGAAACGCTGAAAGATTTCCTAAATTCCCCAGAAGTCAGTGTGGACTGGCAGGAGCAGGAGGCTTTGGCGATTTGATGAGTAAAAGCGAAGAGCATAAAATAGTTTCGAAAAGTGTTACTTTAAAAGTTTAGAAATGCTTTGTATTGAAAAATGTTGGAGTGATTTCGCCTGCAAGAGAGGTTAGGTTAGTGAAATTTTTTTATATACGCCCAATCTGGCTGAAATTCTGGCCAAACCTGAAGGCAGTCTTGGAGGGCCGGTTTCCGGAGGATTTGTGTGCCCAAATATAATAGCAAACCCAGGAGAATTAGTTAAAATTGGCAAATGGGCCCCATAAACAATCGAACGCAGACCCACGCCGTTTAAAACAATCAAGGCTTAGCGTCACTAGAAAACAAAAGTGGTTTAGACGCCGTTTGATGGCGGTAAATTAAAATTGACTTACCGATAAAATCTGCTCATTTTAGTTGATTTAATTTCACAAAAACGCACGACTTCTGTATGTACCCCCTCGGGGTCACAAGGATTGCAGATTTGGTCCTTGTGCAAAGCGGCCTGCGGGCTTGAGAAGTTATCAAAAGCGATAAGAAAGCTAAAAAGCTATATACAAAGGCAGAAAGTAAAGAAAGCTAGATAGTACCTAAGGTGCCACCTCCTCGCGGTCAGGGGCGGTAACGAAATCGTGGCAATAAGTCTCTGTGCGTAGCAATAAGATCCACGGTACGGCTAAGTGCACCTCATATTAAGACCTTGTAGGTAGAGACTAGGGAAATGCAGCAGCCCCCCCCCCCCGCCACTCGGCGGGGAGGATCCACCAGTACCTCCGTACACTCTGAGGAGTCTATGGAGGAGCATAACGTAAGCTCGATGGAGCAAGAACCAATAAAAAACGAGACAGTTGAAATGCGTTACCAGGACATGATGAATTTCGTAGAAAATGAAGTAAATGCTAGTAAGAGGGTGCCTCAGGCACTAATGATGACGCTAAGGGAAAAGGTAGCATTATGGGCGGTAGCACAGGCAGAACTACAAGGTGCCTTAAAGGCAGCCAAAGAAGAAAATATAAGATTGAGAAAAAAACTGGAAGACAACAGGCGCACAATGGCGACACCAATTAAATCATACTCTGAAATGGAGGCAATGGGGAAACCAACTGAAACGGAATCCGCTATAAGAAAGACCATAAATAAGCAAACCAATACCATCTTCATCCTTTCTAACAAAGGTGAAGATGGCAGGAAAGTACAGGAAAAATTCACAAAGATACTAAAGCCAACAGAGCAGAAAATTAAAATAAAAGCAATGAGATCTACGGGGAAAGCACTGATCGTAGAAACAGCAACAAAAGAGGACTTGCAAAAAATAATGGGCAATAATGAACTGAAAACGGAACTGAAATGTGAGTTACCGAGAAAGAGAAATCCAATGGTCATTCTGTACGATGTGTCGTCTGGATTGACAGAGAGCGAGATCAAAGAAACAGTATACGCGCAAAATCTGGAAGAACATATGACAAAAGAGGAGTTTGAAGAGTCATTCAAACTAAAGTTCAAAACTGGACCTAAAGAAAAGCCAACAGTTCACCATGTGGCAGAAGTAAGCGCAAAACTAAGGAAAATAATGCTAAGGCAGTCAAGACTGTATGTTGGATTCAGATCCATCAACGTTAAAGACTACCTCGTGTTTGCGAAATGTATGAGATGCCAAGATCTAGGGCATATAAGCAAGTACTGCACGCAGACAAAGTCTACGTGTGTGAGTGATTGCCCTAAAAAGGCTAAGGCTCCAACTTGTATCCCCTGCCTAAAGAGAGGCAAGAAGTGCAACAAAAATACAAAAGACTGTCCAACTCACAAGCTAATGATGGAAAGAGCCATTCAGAAAGTTGATTATGGACTGTAAATTTATACAGTTCATAAAAGGCGAAACACTTACTCCAACAATACCAAAAGAAAGCGAACGTGAGGTGGATGGACAGAAAAGCACAGCAGAAGTAAAACATAAAACAGCGAATAGGAAACTAAGGGATACATTAAGGGCAATGAGCTTTAGAAGGAAAAAAGCAGAACAGAAAAAAGAGCAGGACGCACAAGATCCAGTCCTGCTATACGAGAATCTTGAGCATAACATGCAGCTGAGCAGGCTTGAGGAGGCACAAACGTTGATGATAGCACTTAGGCACCTGGTTAGACTTATACACCCAAAGGGGAAGGCTGTAACATTTCCTGTACCGGAAGCAGTGGACAGAATACAACTAAAATACCAGAACATACCCACAGATGCAAAAGAATTGAAAGTACTGGTAGATGAAGTGTTTCTAAGAAGACGAGAAATACTAGACTTAGAGGAGTTGTACAGACAGTACGTAATGACACACGGCAGGATCACCTTTGACCACAGTCAGAAATGGCCAATGAGTCATATATACACGCGGCATCCATAAATAAGATCAGAATAGCACATATAAATGGGATGCGCAGTGCAGCCGTGATGCACGAAATAAGAACGATTGCGGAAGAAAAAAGTCTGGATATGGTCTGCTTGCAGGAACCATACACCAGACAAGGGAAAATCCCAGGTATGCCAGTTACCTCACGGGTAATATTCCTGGGAGAAAACCCTCAAGCGGCAATAATAATATTCAATAAAAACGTCTGTGCAACTCTAATAAGACAACTCAGTGGCACGCATTGTGTCTGTGTGGAGGTATCAACGCGTGCGGGGAAATGGGTAGTTGCCAACCTGTATTGTCAGTTTGGCGACGACATTGAACCGTATGCAGCACGAATAAAGGGTATATTCGAAACGTATACAGAAACGGCTACAATTGCAATGGCGGATGTTAATGCGAAATCAGTTCTCTGGCACTCTGGGAGAACGGATGAGAGGGGTGAGGTCATGGAGGAGTTGATTAACGAACTTCAATTGGAGGTCGTCAACGAACCCGGAAACCCGCCTACTTTTCATAATAGAGCAGGAGCATCGACTAATATCGATGTTACCCTGGCAAATGGCAAAGCAATAGGAAAGGTGGCTGGCTGGAAGGTCCTTGAGAACCAAACAGTTAGTGACCATAACCTGATAACGTGCACGCTAACCAGGGATCTGATGGAGCAGGAAGTCCACATTAGGACCAAGAAGAGATACAACATATACAAAGCCAATTGGGAGCAACTAAGAGCCGAGTTTCGAACCCCGCTAATGGTAGAAGGGAGTTACAGCATTCATGAAAAGGCCAAAGAGCTCACACGAGAGGTGATAAGAGTGATGAACCAAGCTATTCCCCTGGCAAAAGAGAACAGCCGAGTAAGAAACGAAGCCTGGTCAGACCATCTGACCAGACTACGTAAACAAGTACGGCGAGCCAGGAGACTGTATCAACAATCTGTAATAGCAGCCGAAAGGGAGATATTGCTGCATCAGTATAGACGCATAAAAGCAGAGTACAAAACTCAGATATTTGAAACAAAAGCCAGAAGCTGGGACAGGTTTGTAGAGAAACGTATGGTTACAGATGTGTGGGGAATTCCCTACAAAATAGTAACGAACAAGATAAGGTCTCCTACTTTACTTTCCACTGTGGAAAGAGAGGATGGAACTATGACCGAGAATTGGAAAGAGTCGACGACCGCACTTCTGAGGGCACTACTTCCAGATGATAATATGCAAAATGAAAGCGAACAACAAAGATTAATAAGGAATGAAATGTTGCAAGGATATAGAACGGAAGGGGAAGTAGTGCCTTTCACGGAGGAGGAAGTCCGACTAGAGATAAAAAACATGAAATGGAAAAAGGCTCCTGGACCGGATGGCATACCGCCAGAAGTAATCCAGGAGCTAAGCGAGCAAATTACACCAGCCTTATGTTCTCTCTACAACGAGTGCCTAGACAAAGGCAAGATACCAAATATCTACAAACAAGCGGATGTAGTAATACTAACTGAAGGTGAAGACAAAGATGCAGTAAAACCGAAGTCTTACCGACCGATATGTCTTTTGAATGTCATGGGCAAACTACAGGAAAAACTGTTATGCAAAAGATTGTTAGAGCATAGACAAATTCAGGGGCTTCACCCCAATCAATATGGCTATCGGAAGGGAAGATCGACGGAGGATGCGGTAAATATGGCGATGGAACAAATAAGGGATAGTGACGCCAAGTACGTGATAACAGTCTTTATAGACATATCAGGTGCTTTTGATAATTTATGGTGGCCAGCATTGTTCAAAAGATTGCGCAGTATAAGGTGTCCAGATAAACTATATAAAAGTTTTAGGAGCTACTGTCAAGACAGATACGCACGTATTAAGTGCCCAGAGGAACAAATCTCTAAGAAAGTGACGAAAGGCTGTCCACAAGGGTCAGTGTGCGGACCTGTGTTTTGGGACGTAGTGCTTGAGGAATTCCTGCAAGAGTTGGATGTAAACGACAACACTCGAAAGGCGATCGCATATGCAGATGATCTGCTTTTGGTGGTAGAAGGGAATAGCAGAGCAAGGATAGAGGAAAAGTGCAACAACCTCATGCAAACCGTATCCAGCTGGTGTAAGAATGTGAAGCTACAAATGTCGTCGGAAAAAACAACATATGCTCTGATGAAAGGGAATCTGCAAAGAGACCCACTAATCAGAGTAGGAGACAGGAACATATCAAGAAGCCAGACAACTAAATACCTAGGCATCCAAATGGATGAAAGATGCAACTTCCATCAGCACATAGAAACAGCTTGTCAGAGGGGAACTGTCCTAATGAATAAGATAGCCAGGATTGCGCAAAGACAATATAAAATACCATTGGACTGTGTGAGAATTTACTTTAATGTAGTGCTGGCATCGATAGTTGGATATGGTGCAAGCGTGTGGCCACATAGGTTGAAAACCGTGAAGGAAGGGGAGAGAGTAGACAGAGCACAAAGGGGGGTCCTCCTTCGCATGACGGGTGCATTTACAACGACACCAACAGAAGCGCTAACCGTATTGGTAGGGAAACTACCACTACATTTAGAGATAAGGAAAAGGGCGGCCATTTACTGGCTACGAAAGGGTGAGTTAGGCAGAGTACATCAGCTGATAAGTGAAAACGTAAATACCAAGCAGCAGATAAAAGAAGGAATACTGACGGAATGGCAAGAAAGATGGGCAAATTCCACGAAAGGTAGAAGAACATACAATTTTCTACCTAGTGTGCAACAGCGCATGAAAAACACAAACTTCAATCCGTCACAAGGCCTGATTCATCTAATCACAGGGCATGGCCCGTACCCTGAGTACTTACACAGGTTCAACCTGAAAGAGAATGACACCTGTGAATGTGGAGAAAGGGGAACCCCAGAGCACGTGGTCCTACAGTGTCCGCTCTTGGAAGAAACAGTGGAGGAAGAAAGACGAGCATTAAGAGGCATGACCTTGAAGGAGATTCTGAGAGACGACAATACGACCCAAACCTTAAATAAACTAGCGAACAAGGTATCGCAGATGCAAAAGGAAAGATACAATAATATTCGAAACAATATCCAAAACAGGAACAATAATGCCTGAGAAGTAATAGACCAAGTAGAGACAAAGCCCAATAAAACATATGACGCTAAAATGTAAAGTAGAAGTAGAACCTAGATATCTTAAAACAGATAAGAGAGATAAAGAGCTGCTGGAGAAGGATACGGATAGCCGTTCCCGCCAGTAGCGCATTACCGGATTGACTCTAGAATAGTTAGGATAAGATAGTGCATAAGAATAGGAAATAGGATCAGGATAAATAGGTGAGTGGTAAATACAACAAAAACAAATCTGTTTAACAGATTAAGGAATGGTAACTGAGGAATAGATAGAACATCTGTATATGCATGCCTGCATGTGTTACATTAGAAATATATTTTTATTTTCTTAATTTTTCTTTTTATGGGTTAAGGTTATTTCTTATTATTGTTTTGTGTTACCTAATAGGATTTTAGTTGTTGTAGCATGTAGCATGTTGATGTAGCGTAGGTTAGGTTAGCATGTCTGCATGTTGTAGGTACAAAATACTCTTTTTTTGGGATGGGGTCGCGGAAGCAGGTGGTCCCTGAATTCCTCGACACTAAGTACTCCGAGTCGAGGAATGAAGGATTGCTGAGATTCGCCTCCCCAATGGAAAAAACTGTATACGTAGTCAAATAAGGGAAAAACACAAAAACAATTTGCATGTTTATTATTTTAACGGAGTAGAAATTAGAGCATGTGTATAAAATATGGGAAATGAATTATGTATGAAATTAAATAATGATAGAAATTACGGCTCGATTTAGACTACAAGGCATCGAGCTAATAAGTTTAATCAGTAAATGAAAAAAAAAATTCTTAGTGTGTCACTATTTGACGTTGTGAGCGCAGGCGCTCTGCAAAGTAATTTTCACGATAATACAGCGGCGTCCCACACTAATTTTAACTAAGGAACCCAACGTCCGTTTGAGATTTTTAAATTTCATGCTGTGATTCTATGAGCTAGCCAACTTATTAATTCAGATAAGTAATTCAGATAGGGGCAAAACACCATTTTTAACGACATTGCCAGTAAATAAAGAACCCGGAGTTGTTTTTCGCCAAAAATTCAATGTCCGTTTAAAGTCAAATAAAAAGTATTGTGTGGTGATTTATAGTTAAAGCTAATTCATTACAATATAAAATAATATATCACATAAGTCATTGCAGTAGAAAAATAATGAATTACTGGTTTTTAAAACTATCTGCATTTTTCTTAACATATCTTTTCCATTGAATCGAGATCCTTAGATATCGTAAAACCCTACAACATTGAACACTTTTTTCAGTTATTTTTTGACATCTTTATGAATTTTTTTAAAGTAAAACAGAAAATAGTATATCACGGGCAACACCTAAGGCTAGCAATTCCGCAAGATGAAATTGATGCCAACATTTTTTTCATACCAAATAAAATAAAATGTGGGTGTCCACAGTTGGAGTTAGTTTTCCCTAACTTTGAACGGCTTTATTTGAGCCTTGTTTTAAAGTTGTATACGTTTTAGCCCAAGATTGAACACCTCCATAATACAGACGAACGTTCTGAAGTAAAAAAAATTTTTTTCAAAATAAAACCGTTAAATAACGTCAGTTTTACTATTTTTACTTAAAAAATTAGAATAACACTAAAGAAAAATATATTGAAATATAAATAAACAAATGAGTAATAAAATATACATATAAAAAAAACAACTTCTATAGATAATTATCATTGTAAATAAAAATCAAATGTAACTTTTCTACAACACTTTAGTAGGAATATGAACTTATTTTAAATAAAGAGACTAACTTATTTTTTTAATAAACAAAAAAAACTTGGCTTCTCGAAATTACGAGAGAGAGTTAAAAAATGTTTGTGTATCATTGTCCTTAAAGACAAATACATTACGCTTGTCCAAAAGCGGATCTGTTACAAGCTTTATTAGTTGGTCGTTGGATACAATTCCTTCATCTACTATTGTAGGCCAAGTAAATTTGTTTGTTACTTTTTTGAACCTTCTTATGAATTTAACAAATACATTATCGTTATCTATCATATTTGCTACTTTTCCAATAAAATGCAGTCTATTTTGTTTTACACGAAGCTCTACAATATAAAATTTATCAGTTTCTGGGATAATTGCTTGGTCACCAGCCTGGTCCACTGCATCTTCTTCTAAATGATCAGAAACACCTCTAAAGTCATCCTCTTCATCTGTATCTTCATTTGTATCATATTGTTGTTCATTTGGCGAATGGAAATTTTCTTCGTCATCCAATACCGAGTCCGCTACCTCTTCTTCCAAATCCTCGACTCTAGTCATAGCAACTACTTTCTTGCTTCTTTTTTTTCTTTTGCCTTTTTCTGTATGGTCCAAGTTATCTTCATTTGATGTTTCGTTTTCCAAATCCTCTACACTTATACTTTTTCCTGCAGGTACCTTAATTTTCTTCTTTCTTCCTCTTTTGGGCAAATTGTCCACCCCTCTCACTTCTCTTAAAAGTTTTTCAACTGCATCTGACACTCCTGCCTGAACTTGATTTGCATCTTGATCATCTCCATTTTTGTTCTTGTAGTCAGGAAGTCTTTCTAAAACTGTTTCTGGGCGAAATGGGTACAGTCCAGTTTTTACGAAACCCGACACAATATTTTTCCATTTTTCCTCTTCATTCGGATATATTTCCCTATATAATTCTTTCAATAGTCGTGAAAATTCGTCCTTTGCCAGTATTTGGCATTTTCTACGGCACTGGAGCTTATAATTATCTAAAATTTTTCTCCAAGCCCTTTTTAGCGGCCCATAATACGCTACATCCAGGGGCTGTAGCAAATGAGTTGTATTTGCCGGCAAATAGACAAATTTTATATCGTTATCCTCACATAAGTGCAAAACCTTTTCATTGAAATGACTCCATAAATTATCACCCAAAAGGACTATCGTTCCAGGCATTTTTTTTCACGTGAGCAACAACTGCTGTTTCAAACCAATCTGTGAACGTCGCCGTATCAAACCAACCAGATCTGGTCAGTTGTCAGTTTAGGTCCTCCCTCAGTCCATGTTGACCAATTCTCACTTTTATAAACCACATAATTATGTCGGTAACATTTCTCCAGAAGTCGATCCGCAAAACATAATAGAAATTGCGGTCTTTGTATTATCCCTTATCCTTTCCAGGTATTTCACCCCTCTTTTAAAAATGCATTTTTTGGTCCCAGGGTCATCGGACAAGTTTGTCTCATCGTAATTGAAAAAATTACTCGCCGGTATCCCGTCTACAGTTTCTCTTAAATTATTAAAATATTCTTCAACAACTGGTGCGGACACGGAGGCACGTGATTTTTTTATATTTTGGCATATCCTTTCGCGTAAAATATTATGTCTTTTTATAAAGCCTTTGGCCCATTTTGAGCTGGGATAATTGTTGTTAAATTCTTTAATTACACGACCTCTAAGTTAGGTAGCCGTTCAAAGTTGTAGGGTTTTACGGTACTGTGATTGTAATAATGTAGTCATCTTTCGCAATACAATTTTATTATTAATGTCTTCACCATTCTCAAGAAGATTGAAGGGTGTCATTTTACAAAAGAGGAAGGAAAAGAGAAATGTCGCTACTGTCAATCTAGAATTGCCGTGAGTAGTAGTCGGGCGCTTTAATTGGAGCAATCATCCGATTAAATTGATTGACCTAATTAAATCCGCGATTTAAATCCACGGTTTGACCTAATTAATTCCGCGGTTTGACCTAATAAATTTTCATATGTGCTACTGATTAAATTACGCATTAGCTTCTGTTTAAATTACGCGGCGGCCATTTTTAATTTGCTTCTGGAATTACGCGGCGGCCATTTTATTTGCGCGCGAATATTTGAATTTGAAATTTTTCAGATTTTTTTCTAAGTCCCAGTTTTTGAATTTAAACTTCGCGGGTGGTCGCCATCTTGGTATTCTGCGCGCGCGTTTCTCACGGTAGTCGTTTTTAATTTTGAATTTTCGCGCGAATATTTGAATTTCAAACTGTTAAATCTTCCGGCTCCCCTCATCGAAGCTGCTCTCTCTCTCATGCATTCACAGAATGGCTGTTTATATTTAACAAGCTATTTGCGTCTGCCCCAAGTGGGATCTGAACCAGTGACCGCAGTATTACGAGTCTGAGGCTTAGTCAGCTGAGCTACCCAGAACAACGTACCTGAACGCTATTAAAACTTCAACACTTGCGTGTCGCGCTCCCTTGTTTTAAACAAACTATTTTTTGAGAAATATGTTTTATAAGAATGGAAGTACATAGCCTGTGGTGTAGCCTGAGGGGTAGTAATTTTAAAAAATTGATTTTGTATCTGGTTTGCATGCAATTAATTCTTTTATTTTATAATTTATAATTCTCAGTGTCCCACCCTACTATATAGCGAAACCACTGCATTACTTTATTCAAAGTTCATTATAATATAAAATTTTAAACTTTGAAATGGAACGGCCTTGTATAACGAGGTTTGCAATTTAAAGCAGGTTGAGACGACGAAAATTTGAAAGCTAGCGGAGTTGTTTTTGAACAAAAGTCGAAGGTCGGGCGAAAGCAAAATGCATTGTTATCGTGGCTTCTGCCTGAGGCTACTTAAAAGACGTTACATGTTTTTCGCGCGAGAATTGTGCAGGTTTAAGCCTGCAGGGCTTGGTGGGGCATTATCTGCAATTTACTTGAGCGGGAGCCGCATTCTGCCTGTGCCTTTCGCGTGTGAACAGTGTCTTGTTGTTCTCTATATGTATACATCTTTGTGATTTTTTGTGCATTAAAAATGGAAAAGGAGTTATCTGTGATTGCTATACTCGACTGGTTCAAGAAAGGGCTTCATATCAACGCCGAATTTGTATTAATGGCCTTCAAAATTATCCAACATAAGATAACTAAGGGTGGTGTAATTCTGGAATCTAATTACATGTTAACTTATTCTGATTTGTGCCAAGCCGTGGGGAAAATTAAAGCGAGAGTTCAATGGGTTGTCTGTCGGTAAGTAAATATTATTTCCTATTTTTTTAAATGTGTTTCTTACCTATGTAGCTACAATTTTAAAACCACTACAGGTTAAAGTCATTGTTATTATTCATTTTAAAATCAGTACATGCATCTTAGAAACGCTCATATAAAATTAACAATTTTCCAGGTGGACCCAGCTGCAGATGCACTGGATTTAACTACGTCATCGCGTAATCGTAGATTGGATGCCTCGGGGAGCTCAAGCAATTCGCTGTCTATAAATGTAAGTGGCTTAGTATTTTCTGTATTTAAATTATACCTATTTATGCATGCTAAAAATTAAATGCAGGTCTGGCACTATATCAACGCAATTTGCTCATATAAAATTAACTATTTTCCAGCTGGACTCCCCTGCAGATGCACTGGATTTAACTACGTCATCGCGTAATCGTAGATTGGATGCCTCGGAGGGCCCCAGCAATTCGTTGGCTATAAATGTAAGTGTTTTTTTGTATTTAAATTATTCCTATTTTATGCAAGCTAAAAATTAAATGCAGGCTTGTCACTATATCAAAGCAATTTTTACAGGGATTGTTTGTAATATTTTTGTTTTTAATATTGCAGCAGCAGCTGAATAACGACATGTCTGAGCACGCAACTTCTAAGAAAGCCGTCTTGGATCCTGCATCATTGAGCTCGCTTAATCATGGGTCTTCGAAAGGCTCTTCTAATGCACCCTTAGCGGGCCCATCTACAGTGTCAGATGTAAGTAGTTTTAATGTGTGTCATTTATTTACTGCATCCACGGTATTTTCGAAGAGTGTTTATCTGCTGTTGTTCCCTCTCCAATAAAATGTATTGTTACTTTCAGATACGCTACGTGCCCCCTCGTGAGACACCAACCAGTGAGTACTCAGACATTCATCTCAAGGAACAATCGGGAGGAATATCTGCCCTGCCTCGAAGTGCTGTACCGTTGGCCCTTCGAGGCGTCACCCCAAATTCTGGTGCAGATGCAATAAGTAATGTAAGTGTGCCTTTACAAATTGCAAAGCATAACACTAATTTGCTACGTATTTTTGTAAACAAGTGTTTAATTGCTTTTTAATTTCAGATGCCTAACAATGATGAGCTGTGCTATCTGGTTATTCAGAGAGAATATCAGAAAGTAATTAAAAAGTTCAGCACCACATCGGACAGCGTCACCTTTAACTTCAGGCCTGTAAACAACGTTAAAAATCCGATGGTCTGGCTAGAGGTAATTTCAGATGAATATACATTTATATTTTCTGATTATAATGTTAAATATTTGTTATGGGATGCGTTCAAGGAGCTCCTGGGCTATATTCTTAAAAACACGCAGCTCTCCGATCGACTTGGTTTGGTGCTGCGCAATCACAATTACCCCGAAAAGTCATTGGGTATCTCCTTCAGAAGGGTCGATCAGCTGTCCGTCGGCTGTGATTCTCAACGTCGTTTCAAAGGTCCTCCAGAATAACGCCCGGTTCTTCTTGCAGGATGATATAACGCTGAACGTTGACAAGGTAACTTTACCAACCGGTTACGGCCGAGTACGGCTAACAGGTGTTAACTTTGATGAGTTTTGTAAGAGAAGGTACGGCATAACAGTGGTCCCCTCTGAAAACAATATGTATTTAGCGTCGGCTATTGTAATTGCAATTGCGTTTCGAGCCCGCAACGAAAAGCTGCCTGAACTACAATCAGGATCGCCCCTTTTGTTTAACAGAGCTTTGCGACTCATTAGGGATAGTCAAGTCGACTTAACGGATGGAGGAAATTACGAACATCTTGCAAAACTGCAGGATTACCTAACAAACTATACCCTAGTTGTATATAATTCGCGAGACGGCAGCAAAACATATTTTGAAGGTCCTCGTGATAGGAACAGGGTTGTTCTAAATTTAATTTTGGACGAAAATCACTACAACGTGATTACTAGCTTAACGCTTGCATTTTGCGCTAGTTATTTTTGTGAATTATGTAAATATAAATTTAACGATAAACGTCAGCATTTGAAATGTAAGTATACGTGCCCTTGCTGTCAGACTAGCTCTCCCTGTAACAGCATGTTAGACATAATAAAGTGCTCTGTGTGTCATCGAGGCTTTAGGGGTGCCGCTTGTTTTGAGGCCCATAAAAAATCAAAATTGTGTGACAAACTTTACAACTGCCCTGTTTGCCTAGCTAGTGTTTGGAAAAATAACCGGAAACATAAATGTGGCCATAGCTTTTGTGGGACCTGTAATAAAATACAGCCGATTAGGCATTTATGTTACATGTCCAGAAGCAATAAGAAAGAGGGTAGCGCGAAATCATTGAAAAAAGTTTTATTTGTTTTTATGATTTGGAGTGCAGGCAAGAAACACAAATCCCTAACACAAATCCCTGGTAAACCTAATAACTTCATGCACGCGCCGAATCTCTGTGTTGCCGCGAACGTTTGTCTATCCTGTTTAAATGACAAGGATTTACAGCAAGGTTGCCGAAACTGCGGTGTAAGGCTCCATTAGACAGGACCCTGTTAAGTCATTTCTTACATACATTTCAAACTTAAGTGAAGTTTTTAAAGTAACAGTAATTGCCCATAACCTGAAGGGTTATGATGGATGCTTTGTTCTACGTGACATTATTAAAAACAGATCAAACTGGAACCCTAAAATTATTACAACGGGCACAAAAATTATGTCGATTACATGCGGTCAAATTAGGTTTATAGAGTCGTTAAATTTCATGCCCCTACCTTTATGTAAGCTCCCAAAAACTTTCCGGAAACTAGAGGATATTTCCCATACTTGTTCAATACAATAGAAAATCAAAATTATATCGGTGTTATGCCAGCTATTAACTACTATGCTCCAGATAATATGAACGCTGCAGATAGACGCGAATTACTAGATTGGCACAGCAACAAGGTGCAAAGCGGTTACGTTTTCGATATGCAGAAATAAATATTAGATTACTGCATTTTAGACGTTCAAATTTTAAGTAAGGCTTGTTTAAGGTTTTGGAAGCTATTTACATCTGAAAATAGCGTAGATCCCTTCCAACAATCTATTACGATAGCTAGTGCCTGCAATTTGTTATTTCGAAGGCGGTTTTTATTAAATGACACCATAGGCATTATCCCACCCGGTGGATATAGGATGGCCGATAAACAATCTGCAGCGGCCCTTAAATGGTTGTCATGGATGGAGCATAGTAGCGGTGTAAACATTCAGCACAGCGGTAAAGCTCGCGAATTTCGCCTCCCTAATGGATTGTTAGTTGACGGATTTTGTCTTGAAAACAATACTGTGTACGAATTTTTAGGCTGTTTTTGGCACGGTTGCGAACTCTGTTCCCCCCTTCAAACATCTGACGTGGACAGAGATGCGGCTGCTATGTTCATACGACACGAGAATACGGTGGCCCGCGCTGACCGTATACGCAATAGTGGCTACACCCTTATTGAGATGTGGGAGTGTCAATTTACAGATTTTTTGAAGCAGAATCGTGACGCTAAAAATTACGTCGAGGCTCTCCCCATTTTACAGCATAAACCCCTAGATCCACGCGACAGTTTCATTGGGGGCCGGACGAACGCGGTCACATTATACTATAAATGTCAACCAGGGGAGAAAATTTATTATTATGACGTTTGCTCTCTATACCCCAGCGTGAACAAGTATGGGAAATATCCTGTAAAACACCCCAAAATTCATATAGGTCATGAAGACTGCTCCCTGCTACCCATCGATAGTGTCGAGGGTCTTATAAAATGTGTTGTCCTGCCTCCAACATCGTTACTTCACCCTGTGCTCCCATATAGAACCAATAATAAGCTCATGTTTATTTTATGTCGAACTTGTGCTGAAACTTTACATCAGGGCTTGTGCATGCATACCGATGAAGACCGTCGTTTTGAAGGTACGTTTGTTGCCGATGAATTAAGAATGGCCCTGGAGAAAGGCTACAAAATTGTAGAAATATTTGAAATTTGAGAGTACCAAGTCATAACATATGATAAAACTTTTAAAGCAGGTGGTCTTTTTAATGGTTACGCCGATACCTTTCTAAAAATGAAGCAGGAGTGTTCGGGATGGCCAAGCAACGCTGATAAAGAGGCATACATTCGTAGTTATTTAGAGGTAGAGGGAATTCAATCAAATAAGGATAACATCAATAAAAATCCAGGGTTACGATATCTTGCGAAGTTAATGTTGGTTAGCTTATGGGCTAAGTTTGGGCAGCGTGAAAATTTGATGCAGTGCTCGATAATAACGAATCCTGCAGATTTTTTTAAACTCTTGACAAATTCTGATGTGGAGGTTCACTCATTGGTTCCTATTGATGACGAGGTAATTTTAGTAAACTGGGCTAAAGTTGCAGAGGCTGTAAACCCTTTGCCAACTGTTAATGTTGTAATTGCAGCGTATACAACGGCCCATGCTCGCCTTCAGCTTTATAGCTATTGAGATAAGTTAGGGGATCGAATATTTTATTTTGATACCGATTCGATTTTCTTTATTTCGAGAGAAGGTGATTGGATGCCCGAAACAGGGTCATTTTTAGGCCAGCTAACAGATTAATCGGCTGAATTCGGGCAGGGTAGCTACATAACTGAGTTTGTAAGTGGCGGCCCTAAAAACTACAGTTATAAGGTATATTCAACAGACAAAAAACCGAAATCCCTGTGTGCAAAGTGAAGGGGATCACCTTAAACTTTTTTTTTTTTTTTTTTTTTATTAAGTGGTTTAATGTGCCTTTTAACTACAAGGTCTTATGGCACATAACAAAATTTACCTTAAACTTTAATAATTCAAATATTGTAAATTTCGATTCGATGAAAGAAATGATTTGCAATAACGGTATAGATGGTCCTTTATATGTAAATATATATGTTCGGACCTCAAATTATGAGGTTGTGTCAAAGCCCGAGAGGAAAACATATCAGTTTGGCTATAATAAACGACGGCGGCTACCTGATACCTTTGATACTGTGCCTTACGGCTTTAAAGCCCCTTAGACAAGTGA
This sequence comes from Agriotes lineatus, assembly GCA_940337035.1. Classification (NCBI taxonomy): domain Eukaryota; kingdom Metazoa; phylum Arthropoda; class Insecta; order Coleoptera; family Elateridae; genus Agriotes; species Agriotes lineatus. Next base: position 6,891 of record CALNHX010002718.1, on the reverse strand, counting down.
GGCTGCATATTTTATTAGGTTGTAAAATGTTATTTTATTAGTTCGTAAATTGTATTTTTCTAATGTTATTTTATTAGTTCGTAATCTCTATTTTCTAAGGCTATTTTATTAGATCGTAAACTGTATTTCTCTAGGGTTATTTTATTAGTTCGTAAACTGTACTTTTCTAATGGATTTTCGATATTTTATTCTTTTCTTTTCATAAAAACAACACATGTTCTGTGCATGATATTCACGATTTTGCACTTCTTACGTTTTTCAATAATCTCCGATATTTTGATTCAATTTGCGCTAACTTTAACTGCATGTTAGATTTAATTGCATGTTAGTTTTATTTTCATGCTAGGTTTAAGCGTCTGTTTTTTTGTAAAAAATAAAACAATCAATAGATGGAAAAATACATTTATTAAATATTTCGTGTGCAATAATAAAATATGCTTAATTACAAACATTTGTGTTTTTTATTTTCTAAATAACATTAAGTAAGTTTATTAAGGTAAAGTATTGGATATATAGTGCTTTTACATAATTGTCATTAGAAACTAAATTATCAGAGAAATTACCTATGAAATCTAACATAGACACATTATTCATTTTGAAATATAAATACATTAAACAATATATACTACAGTTTTGCTGTAAAAATTTTAAATGATAACCGCTTGGGGGCCTTCCCATGTCCATATTGGTCTATATACACAGCATTCCAATGTTCCCCAGGTCGGTTTGCTGGATCTGTGTTGACGATAATGGCCACAGGCCTCACAATTCTTGTAGGAAGTTGATCAGAAGCAAAAACACATTCAGCAGACTCGGTATTGTTTGCAATATTTTCTGAACTTCCATTGCATTCATTGCGCCACCAATCGGATAAAATTAGTATGTTTTCCAATGCGCACACCGGCGAACGGATATTGTGATTAAGGCAACGTACGGCAGCGAGATCTTTCAGATTCACTACGATTTTATTCAGAAAACTTAGAACCTCCTTTTTTTCTTGACCCTTAACGTACACTTTTTCAAATTTTTCTAGAACTCTTGCTAGCTCAGTTTCAAATTCATCAAAATGTATAGAACCAGAATTCCATGCTAGGCCGTGATGTCTATGCTCCATATAGTTTATGCCTTTTTTAACGAAATAGGGCAGAGTGGCATAATTTGCAGGGGGTCTTGAAACGAAAATTGCTAACTGATTACCATCTGCTGAAATAACAGCCACTTCTTTCGGAATAAACTGCTTCTTCTCACCACGGAACCCTTGTAGATCTACGAAGGCAGCGTCCATACTAACGAAATGTTTGAGCATGACTAAATTTTAAAAAATTGTTGCTGGTTTTTAACTACTAAAATCCACCACCACATTTCTGTGTTTGTCGATTTCTATGACGTTATCGAACTCGGCATAAACTAGACAATTAATAGTTTCTTCTAACGAATCTTGAAAACCAGCCTCTAAACGTAGAGCGCCATTTTTAAGAAGGTTCCAATGCGTTGTGGCATTTGCAGCCAAATCGGGGGTTAAATCAAAAGCATATAGGCAGTAACCGTGAGGGTAATCTTCACGTTTTATTGCACTGCCTTCGTCCAGAAAATGTATGACACTGCCGGAAAATAGTGTGTGATATGCTTGAACGTACATGCCATTCTTAGAGAAATCAGGTTGTAGAGGCTTTGAAGGAATTTGTTGACCGTCGATGTATAGGGAAAAATAATTGATTTTGTAGTTATTAAAATTGAAGGGGTTTGCTGCATAATGGCCGTTAAATGCTTTATTCGATACAAAACCTACAATGCATCGTTTTTGTAATTGTCCCAGAAAAACATTATCTAAAGCGTTTCTTTGCACACCAACCGGAATAGTTAACACTTTAACATCGGATCTTGTAATGGGGTATTTAGCAGGCGCAGACGCCAAAGCTTTGGTCTGGGTCGCCGGTAAAGCGAACAAATCTAACTCGGATTTAACACACTCGCAAGACTGTGCATGTAAAAACGCCATTGTGAAAACTACTTGCTGGTAAAGATATCGGCGTAGTTGGGTTTGCTCAGCTTCTTCCTAGCGATTTTTCTTGGAGACTGATTGTAATTCAGAGTGCGCTGCCTTTTATATCCCGATCCTTCCATTAGAGTATCTATTTTTCTGTCGGCTTTACGTTTGAGATTCTTTCCAGCCTCCTGTACACGGTTATAAAACGCTTCTTTTATCGGCCGATTTTCACTAACATCCCCTAAAATGTTAGCGCCTGTCCTTAAAGCTTCCTTTCCAACAACTTTAGCACCGGTTTTAAAGAGGTAGGATACTACGAAATATTCCTCCAAGAAAACTTCCGATCCCATGGCCTCTCTGGTAGGGTGCACCTCTGTAAATAGCTCCAACCCCCTGGCCGGCCTGATTGGTGTAGTATTGTTGATGAGGACAATCCATAGCAGCTACTGTATCCTCTTAAAGTGTAGTTTTAAACTCAACGTTCCAAACTCGAATGGCATCACAGCCGTCGTTTCGGTCCTTATATTTATCTCGATATTCTCAAATTCCCTCTTCATGACATTTATATAATGCGTCGGCGAAAATATGGCATCTTTGTGGCAACCGTAATTATAATTATCAGAGGTCACATTAACAATACGCAGAAGCGGTGCCATAACATCTTCTACAAGCTGTGGTTCCACAATATCGCAGTAAATAAACATTTGTGATGGTAAACCAACCCAGATATTTGCGGGGTGGCTGGGTACAGGTGCATCAACTATATTTATATCAGGTTTATAACCAAGTTGTAATGCCAGACGTTGTGAAAATCCTCGAATTTTCAATGAAGGCGTTTTAATTTCAAGGGACACTCGTTTTGTTACTCTATTATATTGAAAATTCATCAACTTTTCTAATAACATGTGATTGTTAATTTCGGCTGTAATATGTTCAATGCTTTCATAATTGCCGGGCTGAATACAGATTACGTGCCATTCATCGTTACCATAGTAAATTTGCGCTCTATCACTTTTAAAATATGCACTAGCGTTTTGCAGTACCTTTTTCAGCTCAGTATACGTTTCTTCTCCGGTTTGCACTTTAGGTACTTCTGTGCGATAATAGACTAGATTTTCTGTATCTGTCACTGCCAAAAAGGAGCATGGATATTGCACTTCGGCAATACCTGTAACCCATTGCCCTGGTAACCTTATTCGTTTAGGGAGCTGTGTTATGAATTGTGCTGTGGTGTTATTTGGAAAATGGCCCATATAACTATTGCTCAGCAAAGTTAGATAGAACTCGTCGTCTGTATTTATATTTGTTGAAGATTAGCTGCAGGAATCCAGGAGTTGAACTTGTCGTTATAATTTCTCCACTTTACGAAGTACTCTTTGCGATGACCGTGTCCTCTTCCTTTTAGCACTTGTTCGACTTTAAACAAAGCGTTATCATCCAAAGTCACTGGCTGTAATTCCTCTTCATAAAAGACGCCCTCTATCGTATCGTTGCTTAAATCAACTATTTCGTACACAGGTGGTTTTCTAAGAATCACTTTTTTAATTATAAACACTTCGCCGCTCCAATTAGTTTCATATCCTTTCTCGAATGCTTCCTTCGTTCTACTAATTCTTACATGTTGGTTCACTTTATATTTGGGCTTCCTGTCGACTCTGTTACGATACTTTTGGAGCGTCCCCCGTAGTATTGAACTTTTGCTAGCTGAATTCTGAACTTGAATATTTATGGTTGGCTTTTGCCAATTTTTGCATGCTTTAAACTAGGTATAATTAGCTGTATCTTATTTTTAATTATTTTCCTATAATTATCAAGCAGTTTGGTAAGCAACTCTTCGAATAATTACCCATATTCTACTAATTAAATTTATTTTGGTCATATTCCTACAGATATTTGTATATGGCGCTTATGCAACCCCTGTTGCAAATTATTCTGCACTATTCTATTTGTTGCTAGATAAAGGATATCGCTTCTTGCAGTCACATTTTTCAGGCTGTTTTTTTCGCATCTTCTGGCCCAAAAATTTTGGAAAGTTTTGATAACTGGTAACTGGTGGATTTTTGAGTTCTTTCCCATTTTAAACTTGGTGCAGGCTGCTAGTGCCTCGGCCGTGTGCTTAAATTTGTGAGCTAATTAGTATAGCTCAGCTCCGTTTTGATTTTTCGGAGGACCTACAAAGCACATGTGCCCTTAAGACGTTCGTATTTGATTTGGTTATACGTACGTCCTTCGCAACTGCGGATTCGTTTGAGGCCAGCATTGTTTCTGCCCTTTCTTCTGGCTCAATTCCAGCGTGAGGTAAGATAAGGCCAGTTTCTTCTTATTTGGGACTCATTTGGGCGTTGTGCATTGTAGCCATTTACTGTCGGATGCCATTTACTGTCGGATGCCATTTACTGTCGGATGCCAATTCCTGTCGGATGCTTGTTCCTGTCGGATACGATCTTGGGAGAGTCTGGACGCTTCCTGCGAGAGGTTGAACTCCTCCCTGAAGAGGCTTAGCATTCCTTGTTCGGCTGCACCCTGCGGGCATCCAAACCGTCGATTTGGGCTCCTGAAATTATCGAGTTGTCAAGGAGTTCTGCAATTCCCTGGGAGCTACGCTAGAGGGTGTAGCACTGCACTCACCTGCGACACATTCACCGCTTCCTCGGCCCGCTGGGCCTCCCGCTGTGTCTGCCGGAACCCCCGTTGCTTCTGCCGTCTTCGGCCCCCGCAAGCCAAAGGTTAGGAGCTGACATGTTTTCACTGCAGGCAAGAAAAGTTAACACTCTTTGCGCCTGATGTATTTCATAGTTAGTTAGTAGAATCTCGTCTCGTTAATAGATAGGGCATGTGTGATATTTTTGGGGCATAGCAATGCTTCGTTTAGTTAGATGTTAGTGCATGCTTTTGTATGGTTTTAATGCGTTATTATGATAGGGCTTTTGCAAATTTCGAGCGCCCATCTTGTGCGGGTTACTGAGCTTTATTGAATCTTTAATCGTGCTTACCCGAGTTGGTGACGTTAGTTCTGCGGCTTACGCCTGTAGGAGCTTTCGGTTATGAATTAGCCCCGAGCCACGGCTTCTCCGTGGAACCTACGAATTTACAGTTCAATTAACCCTCATGCTGCTGCCCTATTTGCATTTATGTGCAGCCTGGCAAATTAACGTCAGATTAACTTACTAGAGCCCTGTTTAGGTGGTTCCGAAGCCTGGGGATCCGCCAGTCGCCGCGCCCCATCGGGTTCCCCTGCAAATTGTATGTTAGATCTTTCGTTTAATTACTTCAGATTTAGGGTTGTACTTACTGCTCGTTGCCTGCGGTCTGTTTGCTATACTTTTACTTAACTCGCCGCCATTTGCTGTCAGCCGTCTGACGTTTGCTGCTTTGTTTTGATGTTGATAGTGGCTAGAGTAGCGACATCGGTAGTCGATTGCTTCTGCGGTTTCAGTTCATGACTGACTAATCTCGGGTTAGTAGCGATTGCGTCACAAGGCCCGCCGCCGGTAGAATCATTGTCAATTCCGCGTTATTGTAATTTATTAGCGAGTCTTTACGTAGGTACAAGTTTGCCGAAGGTTTATTCAAGCGATTGCTTTAGCGTTCATTTATGTACCTGATGTATTTCCACAGAGAAAACTACTCTGTTCCTATAGGGCCATATACCCTGGTAGTTTTGACCTTTAGAAATTTTTGAATAATTACTTTAGAATCTTTCTGAGCTGATATTCGGGGTTTCGCATCAGCTGAGCGCTTGCATAACCTGGCCCTGCTGTACCCTGCCTCACAGGGGCTATTCTATTTTTTGTTTGTTTTTGTAATTCAATACTCGCTACGCTTCTTTTAAACCTCGCGTTATTTCGAGCTCCGCGGAATGTCGGCACCTGAGTAGGGAGTTCGATCGATTTATGCCGTGCTCACAAAATTTTAATGTGTTAGCCCGTCCACCGATTATAGTTATTACTGCTCGTGGGCTACTGTTTGTTTGATATATACATTTATATTTATATTTATTGCTGCATGACGCATACTGTGTGGTTATTTCTTTTGTTGTTGTTAGAAATATACAAAGGTTCATATCTATTGCCAAGTATCGCCTATGTTAGTATTTGTATCTATTTTTGCTTACTGCCTGCTGTGATTTATTTATATGTTAGCTATGCACTATAGTACCCACCAATATTTAAAATAAAGCTGTGATCTATTCATTGGTTGTTGGTTTGCTTATTTTTTTTGATCTGCTGGCAATTGTCCTTACCTTGTGTACGATCCGGCATAAGGATTGGATCTGAGTCGAGGACCTGGCGCCCTCTCCTATTTTTTTTTCAGCATAGCTGGAACCCTGCGACCCTCGCGGCGAGCTAGCCCAACTAGGCCGATAATTACCAGCCGGCAAAATAACCAATATAACTTTCGCCAAAAGGTAAGGCCGACCCTCTATCTTCCCTTACAACTCCCATCCCCTTTCTGTACAGATTGTGCCACACTTCAAGTATATTGCCATCATTTACAGCGGAGGGTGCCATCTTGATGCTTGAATGATAGCGGTTGTTATACAAAGTCAGTAAATTTTGTAATACGTCTATGTATTTGTATGAATTAGAGTATGTGAAATAGCGTCACATTCTGGTCTTTAATGTTCTATTGAAACGCTCAATGACGGCTGCCTTAACATCGGGGTTTTGCGTTACATAAAATGTGATATCGTGTTGTTTGAAAAAACTCTGTACGGATCTAGCAATAAATTCTTTTCCTTTGTCGGTTTGTAAATTTATGGGCGTGTTACCTACTTCAGCAAATATTTCACGAAATGCGTTTATTACTGAAGCAGCCGTTTTAAATTTCAGGGGTCTCGCCCAGGCCATTTTGCTAAACACATCAATTACGGTGAGAATAAAATTATATCGTTGTGGGGTGAT